>CATIWQ010369009.1:0-21458 GCA_949673415.1 Euphorbia schlechtendalii
AATGCTCATTTAATCAATTGTCTATCAGGAAACTATAGTAATATTTCCAAAGTTGTCATTTTTTACTTCCTACCATGTTCCTACCATATATCTAAAACAAAAAAATTTATTAAAAAAGTATATCACAATGGATGACGTTTCAAAAATAAAAATGATATGAACGAAAAACTTTAAAGCAGCATGTCCAAAAAATGAACGGAATAAAAGATAATAGCAAAATAAGATGAGAAAATTAAAAATAAATCATGACATCATCGTGATGTCATCAGTTGGTAGTGGAGGAGAACAAAATAACTTAGAATGTATAGAAGGTGAGTTTAAAATTTATTTGATTAAAATAGTTATGGACTAAAACTTTCATTGATATAAATACTTAAAATCAACCCATTTATAAAATTTCTCCAAAAAATAATGTGCAATTTCCTACAACTCTACAACTAAGACCAAATATCAGAGTGTAGACAAATTGCTTATTTAACCTCAATCTTTTCTACATACAGTTTTGTCTTCTCTGTTTTTTTAATCATTTTTCATCATATTTCGTTCCTGTTCATTATAGTTATGGCACCTAAGAAAGCTTCGTCCCAGAAGAAAAACGTTGCTGTTTCAAAGAAGGTTTCGAAAGCAATGAAGTCTGCTTCAAATCATTCGACGGTTGGATCATCTAACAAAGCGGGGGAGGCACCCATACTTGAGGTAATTTTTTCATTTTTCAAATTGTTTCTTGTGTTTTCTATTTTTGAAATTTGATTGTTGTAGTCATTTTTATGGATATGGTATATATCTGGTAATAGTCTGGTTTTTATATTTTTTACAATTAACTACCTAGTTTCTATCTTTTATATTTTTTACAATTGACTACCTTGTATCTATCTGGTATTGTGCTTGTTTTTACAAATTTTTTGGTTGTTCATTTGTTTTGTATATCTTTTTTTCTTTTTTATGATGATTTATGTTATCTTTAGTTATAGTTAATGTATAATCTAATAGTTAACTGTCGTGAATATGTTTTTTTAGGATTTTGAAGCCTCAAAATTATTAGTTAGTTGATTTGTGGTTTTTTGCTAGTACTTTTTTTCATTTTTCAAAATTTTTTTCTGTTGTTTTCTTTGTTTTTTTTGAAATTTGATTGATCTAGTCATTTTTATAGATCTTGTATATATATGGAAATAGTCTGGTTTTTCATCATTTTTTATAAGTGATTTTTAATCAGTTGATATCTGGTCTTTTTCTAGTATTAAAATAGTGTTTGTAAATTTCTTGTCTAAATTTGGTATGTAACTGGTATTGTTCTAGTATTTATGCTTTTGAATAGTTATTTTCTTTTTTAACTTTTGATTTATGTATTTTTCTAATTATAATAATTTTTTAATCTAGTTGTTAACTAGTAGTTATTTGGTTTTAGTTTTTTTGAAGCCAAATGATTTAACAGTATATGTTTGATGCTACTGTTAATTGTTTTTTTTAAAATCCTGGTTGATATCTGGTAGTAGACTGGTGTTGTTCTAGTATTTATGTTTTTGAATAGCTCTTTCCTTTTGAAATTCTATTTTTATCTTTTGTGTAATTAGAATAATGGTTTAAGCTAGTGGTTAACTGGTAGTATGCTAGTTTTTAGGTTTTTGAAGTCTCAGATTATTAATTAGTAGATATCTGGTATCTCTCTAGTATTAAACGTGTTTTCGGTTAATTCCTTGTTATATTTGGTAGTTTTAAGGTATTGTTCTAGTATTTATGTTTCTGAATAGCTATTTTCTTTTTTTGAATTTTAATTTATGTTGTTGTTAATTATAATAATGGTCTAATCTAGTATTTATGTTGTAGGTATAAAGTTTTAGTTTTTTTGAAGCTTTTAAATGACTTATCATGTAGAATTATTCATTTTTTCCTCTTAATTGAACTTTTTTATGGTGTTTAACTGTTCAGAATTAATCTGTTTTTGTTAACAACTGAAATTTACCTATTTAGTATTTAACTGCTAGGAATATGGTTTTTCTATTTTTATAACTTCAAACTATTTTAAATCCTATGTTTGTAAGATTATGCAATAACTGGAATGAAATTATATAGTATTTAAGTAGTAGGTTTCTAGTATTTATCATTTTTGTGAAAGCCTTTATTTTTATAATTGATTCATGTGTTTAATTGTCTGCAGCTTTACAAGTTGGTGTTCCCACCAAACTTTGTTTGGCATATTAGTCTCAAATGCACATCGAACTACAATGTAATTGATTTCATCAGGGAGAACGTCCCGTCTATTATCATGTCCATGCTTGAGGAATCATTCTTTGAAAATTTTTTTAGAGGATGGGGGATGGTGGCATAGAAGAATCTGTTACATAATCTTGTTCTGCGTGAGATAAATCAGTTGTATAATGACTGCCTCTTTGTTCTCTTAGGGCGGACCCTCGTATATTTTGGCTTTGAGCCTTTTATTTTTATTTCTAGACTCCGGGCTACTGTTGAAGGTGATTATAAGATGATCATCACGAATGAATTTGCCGACTTTATTGCCAAGTATCTCAAGGTGCGTTCTGATGAATTTCGAGGGAGGATGTTGAGACTGCTTTGAAGAAGAAGAAGAATAAGGTTGATGTTGTTGGAAATTCAGAAGGAGGTACTGATGTTGTTCCTGATGAAGATTATTTCAAGCTTGCTCTGATATATTTCATAGCATATTATATTCTTGGCTTTGATTGTGGAGCACAGATCCCTCAAGAGTACATTGATGCTGTGTGCTCGAACAACTACTCAAAGGCTCCTTGGGGTTTCCCATCTATTAGAGAAACTATTGATGGCTTGATAGCAGTTGGGAGGAGGAAGAGTGGAAAGAAGCAATCGTACAATCTGAAAGGGTTCCCACTTGTTTACCAATTTGGTTTTATGAGGTTGTTGGTTCTTACGAAGGCAATTTGTGTGATAAGGCTGAGGTTGCCGATGGTGAAGGGTTTAAACCGCGTTTTTTCAAGTGGTTGCCCCGTGATAGAGTGTTTAAGTCTAATGAACTTGAGAAGAAGTTGTTCAACATTAGTACTAACTTTGTAAGTTCATCTCATTTCTTTGTTTTTCTTTATATGTGAATTCATTTGGTCTTTTCAGTGTTTTTGTTTAAATATTAGTGCTTTTCTACTTATACATCTTTCTGATTTTTATCTGGTATTTATTTGGTATTTTTTTTTACTGATTTTTTATTTACTGAAATGTAATTGTCTGGTAGGTATTTGGTATTTAACTGGTATTTAACTTTTTTTATTTTTTTATTGTAGATGAATTTGAAGAATATCGTTCTAACACGGGAAGAACTTGACAATCTTCCTTTGGTACATACAATCTTTTTCCGGAGCCTTTGGACATCAGTGCTAACTTTAACAATAATGCCACATTCAACAGCCAAACTAATCTTTTTAAAACTATACAAGATCTTATGAAGGCGATGGAGGATGGATATTTGGAAATTAGAACTAGGTTGGCTGTTCTTGAAAAGAACCAAACGAGGATTCAAAATGATATTAGGGAGCTGAAACTTACTCTCAAGGGAAGAAAGTTGAGGAAGAATAAGGATGAAGATGAGGACAATGATGATGAAGGTAGTGCATCGGGTGGAATCAGTCCCGATGATGTTGAGGAGTCTAATAATGGTGGAAGCATTCTCATTGATGCATAGGGTGGTAGCAATGATTTTGATAATGATGAAGTGGTGGGCAGGATGATGCTGAGGAGTCTGGTTTAGAAAAGGGTTTTGAAGATGATTCTGTTTATTCGGCTAGCACTCATGGGGAAGAGAGTGATGCCACCGATCAGGATGGTGGTGTTGACTTGGGAATTTCCCAAACTATGGAGATTGATGTGAGTTTATTTCATTCAAGTTTCATTTTTTTTAGAATTTTGTTTTTTTAATGTAAAATGTTAGTATAATCGGAGTTGTTAAAAATTATTATATCATTTATGTTAGACTTAATTTTTTTATTGTTATGTACTTGTAGTTAGTTATCTTTTAGGAATCTTTTTGTTTGTTTTGTTGATATTTTACTGTGATCATCAGAATTTGATTTGTCTAGTATTGTGGTGGTATTTTACTAGTATCTAGGTTTTTGATTCCTTTTATTTTTTTGTTAAACGAACTAATCTGGTAGTTTAATGGTAGGAATTTGGTTTTTTAGTTGTTAATCCATTGTGGTCACTTAAATGGATTCTGTTTAGTGTTTAACTTGTAGTTAGGTTTTTAACTAGTTTGTTTTTGTTGATAATGTACTTTTATCATTAGAATTTGATTGATCTAGTTTTGTTTTTTCTAAATTAACAGGGCACTGAACTTGTTGAAAGGACCCAGCTGGTAGGCACAGCTTTTATTGATGAAGAAGTTCAGGCAACCGAATAACTACCTACGACTGAGGACGAGGATGTTGATTTTGTTCTTAATACTGATGAGAAGGTGGTGGAGGAGGGTTTGGTTTTTTATGAGATGGAAGTGGTAAGAAACTTAATGAATCTTTAATATTACATATGTCTTGTTAAATAATTTAGAGTTTGTTGGTTAGCAATAATCTAGTATATATCTGGTAGGAACCTAGGGTTTCTAAAAAAATTATAAACCTGTTTGTAACTGGTAAGGAACTAGTAAATTGCTAGTATTTTTACATGAAACATTCAATGTCCAAGGTATGTTATTAAGGTTTTAATTAATTATTTATTTTTTTAACCTTTTTACATGATCCAGTTGTTGGGGAGCGTCAGGTTGGTGGTGATGATGATGTTTTAATCACACGGTTGGGGAGTGAAGACCAATATGTTGTTGGGAGTCAAATGCCAGTAAGTAGTTTAGGAAATTATTGTTGAACTATTTTTTATTTGTTTTTTTTTCTGGAAATGATGTATTAATAGTTACTATATTCTTTAAAATAATTCAGGTAACTCAAATAGAAAATTTAGTTACTGAGCTTGCTGAAGAAGTAAGATTGGAAGGAGGTTTTGGCTCAAAAAGTAAGCGAGGTATGAAACTTTACTTATTTATATGTCTAGTTTTTATCTGGTATGAAACTGTTTTTTGTTTGTATTGCAACTGGTAGTTAACTAGTAGAATTCTAGTATTTTTGTTGAATCGTGTTAAAGTTGCTACAATTGAAGTAGTAAATAGTCATTGATACATGTTATGTTTTTTTGATAGGGTGTTGAGATTGTGAAGGAACAACCCTATGGGTTGACAAATATTTGAGGAGCAGCAGGGTCAATGGATGAATCAAAGGCTGCCATTATTCCACAAGAGGGTTCGAAGGCTGATGGCCAGGATGCGATATGAGAAATCACAAAACAGAACTTGTCAACCCTTAGCCCGATCAGGGAGGAGAGGTCGCTAGTGATGATTCATTATTTGCTCCGTAATAAGTGTAAATGGGAGAGTCTAAGTACACCAAATTTCCAGTTATTGACACCTAGCAGTTAATAGTTTACCCCGAGTACTCAGGGAGATAAACCTGCAGCTAATCCGGTAAAAAAAGGTGTGCAACATTTGGAAAATATAGATGAGAACGAGTTAGAGGCTACGATTGGAATTGAGAGCCTTGCTAAGGATGTGGTATGTATTTTTATTCTATAAATTTTTTGTAGTTTTTAAGTTATTTTTCTTCTGTTATGCACTTTTTATTTTTAATTCATATGTTAATTCAAATTTTATTATCAAGAACCATCTCCTATTTTGATCAGCACTAGTGAACATGCTATCATTGACCAGATTGAATCTGATTATGCGAAGAAGAAAGTTGATGAAGAGGTGCGTTTAAGTTTGAAACTCATGCATTTTGTTGATAATCATTTAAAATTTTTGTGATCATTAAAATTGTGTGGTATAGTATTGAGGTGGTAGTTCGCTAGTATCTAGGTTGTTGATTTTCCTTTTGTCTTACTTGTTTTTTTTAATTTTTTTTGCAAAATGAACTAATCTAGTACTCAACTGGTAGGAATATGGTTTTTAAGTTGTTAAATTCTTTGTTTGATAGAAATGTTTGTATTAATCCATTCTGTGATCACTTAAATGAACTTGAGAAGAAGCTATTCATCCTAATTATGACTTTTTTTCCTTTTGATGCTTCATAGCAAGCTGGTATACATCTGGTAATAGTCTGGTATTTTTCTAGTTTTTATATTTTTACTAGTGATTACCTGGTATCTAACATTTTCTCCTAATTATGTCTTTTTTCCTTTTTGATGCTTGATAGCAAGCTATTGAAGCTATAAAGGCAACAGAGATGCGCAAGAAGAGAGCAACAACAAAAAAGGGGAAACAGGTTATGGTGGTAGAACATGAGGAAGTTCCCAAGAAGAGAACTACAAAACCCTCAGCCGCAACAAAATCCTCATTTACAAAGGAGTTTGGTTCTGACGCTAAAAAGTGAGTCATTCACAATGCATATGTGCTTGACGACTATGCACTGATTGGGGAGCGTTTTAAGCCTATTGATGAGAACTTGGTTTTGGATTTTGATCAGTATTGTCCATTGGGAAGCTTCGCAATAAAAATCTGTAAGTTTTTGTTGCATGTTTGTTTCTTTTTTTATTCCTTTTTTGCATGTTATTTTATTTTAAAAAATGATGAGGCTGATGATTTTTAAATTCATCATATTATTAGTGTGGAGCATAGATGGTTCCCAAAGAAGGTTGATTCAATCCGGTGCTTTGAATTCAAAGCATTGGTTGTTGCAAAAGAGTCATTATGGTATGAGCTATCTACTCCTGGAATCTACCTCGCCAATGATGTAAGTTTAGCCTCCTTTTTTATTTTTTGAATTTTATTAGAGAAAAATGTAGTATACTGGTGAATACCAGATATATACTAGCATTCTACTAGTTGTACAGATCTTTCATCAACATAACAAATGCTTGTAGGAACCTGGTAGGGATATTTAATTGGTTCTTAATTTCATCAAATATCAAAGATATGTTTGATTTTTCAGTGAACTTGCACTTGTTTTTTATATCTTTTAAAAAAGTTTTGGTGTATACCAGTTGTTTACTAGTTACCTACCAATTCTATATATTGTCTGCTCAAATACCAGAAGTACTAGTAGGTATCTAGTATTTATCCAGTTCAAAGATTTTAGTTTCAATATTATTTGTTTATGTTTGTGTTTTGGAAATAATTTGTTTTTAGTTAGTTTGTTTATTTGTTTTTTTATGCAGTACCTCGATCTTTGCTTGTACTATTTGAGGAAGAAAGAGAAGTACTATGATCGAATCACGAATGACTTCACTACTGTTGATATGGCATTTGAGGGTTATGCAAAGACGGCCATTGACACTTTAGACTTTGGTGTTAGCGGGTCTGCGCTTGATGAGATTATTAACATTGATGATCCCATTGCAAATCAGATCATGGGTATAGGCATGCATTGCATCCAGGCATGGGAGTTGGTGAAGCGCATGTACATACCTTTTATGGCGAGGCAAGATCATTTGGCTCTTGCTAGGTTTCAAGTATGAGCACAAGTTGTATGTGTATGACTCTTTGAGGAATAGGAAGTCGTTTGACGAAACCATGGTTGCTGCAACCCATATTGCTAGAGTCATTTCTTACTACAACAATAAATTTGGTTTATGGCTAGACGCTCAAGTCATCGAAAACCCCGCCTACATAGGCATTGACCTATAGCAAATCCTAGATATTGAACTTGTCGAAGGCTTGCCTCAGCAGAATAAATGGTATGCTTACTAACTAAACAATCATCACAAGCACACACATTAAAACTCTCAATTTTTTTCTTCTCTTTTCATTTTTTTCATCTCTTTCTCTATTAAATGTTCTAGTTTTTATTTGGTAGTGAACTAGTTTTCAGTCTTTTTAATCCCTGACCCCTTAAGGATTTTGTTTGATTTTTTTTGTTTGCCCTTAAAAATGGTCTGGTAATTATCTGGTATTGAACTAGTAATCAGATTTTTTATAAGCTTCAAACTATGAAGTTACCTATGTTATTCATCTGTAGTCACTCTAGTGGACTTCTTTTGGTATTTGACTGGTAGTAATCTAGTTTTTACCATTATTCTTTTTTTTGTATATGTTAAAATTTTAGTGTCATCCCTTTTACAATTTTTTTAATTTTTGTTTGGCTTAATACATCCCGGGCCCCATTAACTTGGCACGTATTCTACGTGGGCGCATCCAACTTTAACATGTTAAAACTAGCCCCCTTAACTTGGCAAAAGATTTCATTTGACCCCCCTCTGAATGACATGCCCCGTTTAGAAGAGAGCAGTGGAATTCACGCGTTGTGACGTGGATGCCATGTAGGTTATAATCTCCACCTTAGTGATACGTCATTAAAAGGCAAAAAAATTCATCTCAGATGTTTAAACACAAGAGATTAACACTTAATCTCTTCTACAAGACACTGAAAATTCCCAACTTCACTCTAAATCTCTTAAACCGCCATTGTTAATCCTTCAATCTTTGATAATTTTTGAATCCCTAATCAAAGCTTTAAAGAGACATTACTAAGTTTTGAAGCTTGTATTCCTGGAAATCACAAGTTAGAAAGCAAAGCTGGAAGCTCTAAAATTATGGAAATCAAAATCGAAGAGAAAGTTAGAGATCAAAACGCTAAGCAATACATGCCCCCTTGTTTAAAATGTGGTATAATTTGAGAAAAAGATAAAAATGTGGTATAATTGGGTAACAAGTTATAAATGGGAAAAAACTGAATAAGTGTTCATATACAAATTGGGTAAATAGATATAAATTAACAAAAGATGATTTATATAAGATGTTCATTTACAATTTAGGTACTGTAAAGCAGAATAGGTGTTGATTTTAAAGTTGACTTGTGTTGGTACTTTTATATCGTTAAAGCGGAATAGGTGTTGATTTTAAAGCTGACTTGTGTTGTTAATTTTATATCGTTAATAGGAAAATGGTTGACATGTTATTCTCTCTTTGGTTACATCATGGAGGATAACTAGTTGTGAAGGATGGAGTTATAGTTTATTAGGGAGGGACATAGGAGGAGGAGAGGTGGTTTGATGAGGATGAATTAAGTAGGTTAGAAATTCTACGGGCAATTTAGGAATTGGGATATGAATTTTGTGGGGCAATTTACTACAGAAAAGTAGATGGGAGCTTTATTGAATTGTGTATTGATTTAGATGTCACTAAATATGCTGCTGCTTTGACTGATGATGACCAAGTAGTTGTCTATGTGGATTCCCCTTATGATGACATGGCATAGTGGATAAGGGTGGAGGAAGAAGATAGGGGGGCCTACACACTTAGGGCAACCATAGAATTGGTGGCCAACATGTGTATAAAAAGAATACCTAAAGAGGAGGTGGCTTTAACCAAAAACTAGGCTGAATCTCATGATAATGAAGAATCTGAAATCTCAGGCTCAAATAGTGGGAGTTATACTAAAGAATCTACAAGTGAGGCTAATGGTGCTGAGGTTATAGAAGAAGATGATGTTGAAGGAAGTGAAGTAGAAGCTGAGGTTAGAGTTGCTGGAAAGGTGATTAACAAAGCAAGAGTGGAGATGGCAAGAAAGAAGAAAGAAGCTGCTCAAGATGAGTTAATCAAGCTAGGAACAGTGGGAATAGATAAGGGGCTAGAGAGTTACATCAGATCTGGAAACTCTTACAATGGGTTATTGGCTGGAGATGAGGAATATATAGATAGCTTAGATGTAGACAGTTTTGCATCTGATGTAGATGATGAAACTGATGAAGTTGAAGAAACTAGGAGGAGAAAGAGGAGTAGGGTTCACTATGATCCAAAATGTAAAGAGCTTATATGGGAGTTGAGAATGGTTTTTGAGAGTGTGAATCAATTTAGAGAAGCTATTGTGTATTATGCCATAAAGAAAGAAGTGCAAACTTATTAGCAGCAAAATGTGCTCTTTTGTGGATGAGAAAGAGAATAACAAGTGTCATTGGCTACTATATGCAACTATAGAGAAGAAGAGTGGAAATTTTGTGCTCAAGAGTTACCATCTAGTTCATGTTTGTGTGAGGCAGAACCAGATCAGTTACTGCAATGCCCAATTTCTTGCCAAATATTCTAAGGACTTCATAACAAAAAATCCACATGTTAAGGTGTTGATGCTGCAGGATGAGGTAAAGAGAGAACTGCAGTTGCAAACTTTAAAGCATATGTGTAGAAAAGCAAGGTCTATAGTTGTAAGTGTAATGGTTGGTGATTATAGAGAGGAGTTTAGGAGGATTTATGATTACAGAGATTGTATTCTGCAGACAAACCCTAGGAGTACTTGTGAAATTGATGTATTTATAGAAGTGGAGGTGCCTGGGAAGCCAAGCATATATTCAAAGGCATGTATGTTTGTTTTTCAGCAATGAAGGAGGGCTTTAGTGAGGGTTGTCGCAAATCCATTGGGTTAGATGGATGTTTTCTGAAGGGGGTGTTCAAAGGGAAAATATTAGCTATAGTGGCAAAAAATGCAAATCATCAGATATATCCATTGGCTTGGGCTGTAGTTCACAATGAAACTACAATCACTTGGACTTGGTTTCTAGAGCTTCTTATTAAGGACTTGAATCTACAATTGGAGAGGGCATTACAATTGTCATAGATATGCAAAAGGTATGTTCTAAGTTAAATTGTGATCTTTGCCTTTCTAAGTTAAATTGTCATAGATATGCAAATTGTGATTTTTTCCTTTCTAAGTTAAATTGTCATAGATATGCAAATTGTGATTTTTGCCTTTCTAAGTTAAATTGTGAGTTTTGCCTTTCTAAGTTAAATTGTCATAGATTTGCAATAGGTTATGCTCATTTTTAGTTTGAAAATCTTAGCTACAGTTTTAACAGTATGCATTATATGTTGGTTATGCATTAGAATTATAGTTTTGATAGTATGCATTATATGTTGGTTATGCATTAGAATTATAGTTTTGATAGTTTTTACTATAGTTTATAATTATATGTTGGTTATATGTTGGCTATAGTTTATAATTATATGTTGGCTATAGTTTAGAATTATATGTTAGTTATGCATTAGAATTATAATTGTGACATTTTTGGCTATATGTTCAATTGTTTTGGCTATAGAATTATATTGACAGTATAGGGAATTAAATTGACAGTAGAATTAAAGAATTGTTTTGGCTATATGTTGATTTGTTTTGGCTATAGAAGTATAATGACAATAGAACTATATTTTCTTATTTTGTAGGGGCTAGAAAAGGCTATATATGAACTGCTACTTTGAGCAGAGCATAGGGAATGTGCAAGGCACATTTTAGCTAATTGGGCCAAAAAGTGGAGAGGGATTGAGAGAAGGAACTGTTTTTGGAGATGTGCAAAGTCAACATTTGAGGCTGAGTTAAAGGAGAATTTGAAAGACATGAGCAAGTTGGGAGATAAGTTAATATGCCAGGAGTTGCTTAGGTATGATATTGAAAGATGGTGTAGGGTCTACTTCAAGTTTGATATTGCTTGTGATACAGTAGATAACAACTTCAGTGAGACCTTCAATTCATGGATTTTGCTAGCTAGGCACAAGTCAATTATAAGCCTCATGGATGAAATTAGAGTTCAAGTAGACAAGGCATACAAAGATGCTACAATTTTCCAGGATTGGGATAATAGATATATCCCCAATGGCATATGGGGATCTAGAGAAGAATGTGACTAGAGCAATGTAATGCAAAATTGATTGGAATGGGGATGAGGGATTTGAGATATGTGAGGGAAAATTTCACCATGTGGTTCATTTAAACGACAAGACATGCACTTATAGGGCTTGGATTCTGTGCACCCATGCTGTAGCAGTATTTCACAAAAAGGGATTATAACCAATTCAATTTGTTGATAAAAGGTATAATAAGGAGACCTTTTTAAAAACTTACAGTGCATTTATCCAACCAATGCCAAATTTGAATATGCTCCCTATCAATCCCAATAACCCTCCTGTGGAGCCACCACCTATGAAGCCATTGCCAAGAAGACCAAAAAGAAATAGGAGAAAGCCATGTGATGAGCTAAAAAAGTATGGGAAAGCATCTAAATCAGGATTTGAGATGACATGCTCTTACTGTAAGGGTATGAATCACAACAAAAAGGGTTGTGAGAAAAGGAAAACTGTCGTTGTAACTCAGGTATAATTAGTTATATGTTGAATTGTATTGCTCAATTATATGTTGAATTGTACTACTCAATTACATTTTCAATTGTTATACTATCATTGACTATGGAAATTTTCATAGGATCCGACTGCATGTGCTTCAACAAAGGATACAACTGTACCTAACAAAGCCACAACTGCTAGAGGGAAGAAGAGACCAGCAAAGAAAAATATCAAATCAGAAGTATTTTAGTTTTACATTAGTTATTATTTAAGTTACTGATTTATTGATTTCTGAGTTACTGATTTCTGAGTTACTGATTTCAAGTTATTGATTTCAAGTTATTATTTCAATTTATTAGTTACTTTGATCTCATAGTTATTATTTCAAGTTATTAGTTACAGTGATTTTTGAGTTGTTAGTTACTGATTGGGTTATTGATTTCAAGTTACTAATTTCAACTTATTGATTTCAAATTACTGATTGAGTTATTGATTTCAAGTTACTAATTTCAAGTTATTGATTTCAAGTTACTAATTGAGTTATTGATTTGAAGTTGCTGATTGAGTTATTGATTGAGTTTTTGAGTTGATAGTTATTGATTCAAGTTACTGATTGATTTCAAGTTACTAATTTCAAGTTACTGATTGAGTTATTGATTTCAAGTTATTGAGTTACTGATTTCAAGATCACAGTTAATGATTTCAAGTTATTGTGTTAGTTTCTGATTTGCCTTTGATCTCATAGTTACTGATTTGCCTTTGATTGATTCTAAGTTGCTAATTTTGGTTCTTTTATAGCCTTCCAAGAGAAGAAACTAGTCTACAAGTCAAGCCAAATCTAGACATGGAGTCTTTATTTCTGAGAGGACTGGGTGGACATGTCAGCAGGTATAATTGCTGCTGAGTACACTTAGTCAATCTCTGTTAATAGTCATTCTCTTTATTTGGCTCATTTGTGTCAATCTATGTAGAATGGTAATCTAGAGAAAAATAGGGTAATCTCAATATAGCTAAGAAATTTGAAAAGCTCAGCAGTTGTGACTGGGGACCTTGGATTCACACCCAAGAGCCGTAAATGGAGAGGTAAATCAGTTTTAACTATGACTTATTTGGTACACACTATGGCAAAAAATAGGAAGAGATACAAACTACTACAGTCCAACTCAAACAAAGTCAATCTTAGTCTCTTCCACCTACTGATCAACAAAGGATGAGAGCAACTACTAATAGAGCTAAGGCAGAAAGGATTTTAGCTGCTAGGAATCAAGTTGGGACAAGCACTCAATCTCAATCCAGAGTCACCATAAGTTCAGCTGCTGCAAATTCTGCCTCCCAACCAACTACACCAAAAACATGGAAATATTGATTTTTTTTATTTCTTTTGTGTTTATGTTTTGGATACTTTGTTAATGGCTGGATAATTTTGGATACTTTTATGCCACATGGGTATATTTTGGATAATAGTTTTGTAAGGTGGTTGTTCATGCCTATGATAATTAGTGTAAGGTGATTTTGGATACTTTTGTGGCTGTTTATGCCTTTGTTAATCGGAATACTTTTGTTGTTCTTCATGACTTTTGTTAATTGGCAATTTTTATACCTGTGTTGATTGGAATGCTTTTTAGTTTTTATCCTTTGTTAATTGTTCGCCACTTTTCTATTGATAATATAAAAGTTCTAAATATGAACAGATGTTGTCAGTACCGCTTATTGAATAGAAAAATAATGATAACTGCATGTATACAGTTGCAATGTAGTTTTAAAAGATATCGATCCCACAGGGAAGGAATTCGGTTCTAAGAATCAACTAGAGTTAGGAGATGAAAGAAAATGTAGTGAGTTAAAGATTTTGAATAGTAGACTGATAAATAGACAGATGCATGAACTGATTAGAGAAGATGCAAAGTATATAGATATTCCCTAAGAACAAGTATAGTAGAGTAAAATATGCAAAATAATCAAGAATGTTTTAAGCACTAGATAACTTCAACAAACTCGGTTTTAGACGCCCAAGTATCCTATAATTCACAACAGAGTAACACATTAAATGACTTTTCTAAATCTAGGGTAAACAAATTATGACACTTAAAAAAACCTGGACAACAACAATACTATGCTTAGTACGGGTTGCTCTCACATAGCTATATTTAGCAAGTTACCACTGCAAAAATGTTGGCTCACTAAACAGCATTAAAATAACAGATCTAGTGATTATACACAATCTTGTTAACCCCGAAACTACTCTTAAAGTTAACTCGAAAGCATATAACTTTATTAATATAAATGACACAGGATGAAATACTCATTATGACACATAGACATATCATAAACTTTGAATTAGAAAGTATAAGTAGAAAACAAAGTAAAGTTGTAAGATATGCAAGTGAAAGCTAAAGTTGATCAAACCGTATCCACTCTTTAATGGGAGTCGTCAATTCCCACAATTTCTACGTCTACTTTGAATTCGGTCTCGACTTGTATAGAACCTCCACTAGGATGCTATTCTTTGTGAATGTCGAACAAATGAATGTTGAAGAACAGAAACTTTTATTGATAAGTGCTTTGCAATTACACTCATACAATAATCGCTCAAATATGTGGAGAAATATGGTGATCAAAACAAGAATCGAATCACTTATACATTTCTCTATAACACTTTCAACTAGCGAAATCTATATCTTTCACTCTCAATCTATGGCATACACGTTATACGCTGCTACCATTCATCATCATCATGCTTGCATGAAATTGGTTGATTTGAACCCTATTTATAGAGTGCAAAGGGTTGCGTTTATCCAAAAAAAGAGTCATGTCCATTGGTGAAGAGTTGCATCATCTTCAATGTGATTAGATGCAAAAATTCATCCTTATCATCAGTGGATGGGCACCTTTTTGTGGCTTCATTGTCCCCAAAAGGTGTATTTTCATTTGATAGTTGATGGTGGTTACTCATTCTTATCTGGCGGTTGGAAGTTAAGAAGAGTTATCCAAAACCTTCACAAGTCGTGAGAGTGACATACATGTCCTGTTCATGAATATTGGTTGGTAACTTTTTTCTTGTGAAGAATGACAAGTCACGATCTTGATAGATAGTCGTGGGTATGGTATGTCCAATCGTGAATAGGAATCATGATCGTGACATTTGCTTTTCTTCATGGTTCTTCTTTGCAACTTTGCCGATCTTTGACAACTTCGATCCTAAACCAATTCCTTGCATTCCATGCATCTTTTTGCACCTTTTTCACTCTTTTTCGATAGAATCCCATCTTTGATCATTTCACTCCCAAGATTCACCTAGTTTCTACACTTGCATCAATAACAACTACATACCATGTGAAATCTTTCATATGAAGTATAAAATGACTCTAAACCATATCATTTAATGATTGAAAATATCAAGATAATAAGTGTAATTATACACTTATCATTAATTGGAATGTTTTTCCTATTAACTAGATTACTTTTTCTGTATTCATTGAAATACAAACTCCAAAAAAATTATTGAAACTGCCAAAATCACATAATAGATAAAAAAATATTGATTAAACCTGCCAAAATCACATTACAAACACAAATCCTAACAAACTTAGCCAAATTACAGTACCAAAACCATCCACAAAGTGCCAAAATCACAATACCTAAATAAACCTAACACATTCTACATAGAAGCTAAACACCCAACATAAACATTGCAATCTCAAATCCATGGGCTACATTTTGCCTAAAATGTAACAAAAAAAATCACAAAGATGAACACAGTGAACACACCTTTTCTGCCCCAACCTTCTTCTATTATTTCTCCATCAATAAGCCTCTTTAGTACCTGTGAGCGGGCGACACGGGGTGTTTATAAAAGAGATAAAAGCACCGGGCCTAGGACCCGGGAAAAAGGTTTAAAGAGAAAAAGGCGAAAATGTTTTAGATCGGTTTGAACCTGAATCCGCCATCTCGCAGTGTGGAGTCGCCACCTGGATTAGCTCTTTCCAGGAATTAGAGTCCTATGAGGCTTAACGTCTGGGGGACGGCCCACCAAGACACAGAGATTCGGGTCTGGGATAAGTTGCTTATTTTTTAAATGATCACAATATATTACATCTATAGAAAACCGTTTTCATTTAATTGTGCATATTCGCACTTAGGTCGTTTTGGAGTTTATATGCACGAACCACGTATTGCGAAATATAAACCATCCATAAAGCAGAAAAATAAACCATCCACAAAACAGAAAGTAAATGCGAAAAGTGAATGCGGAAAATAAAAATTACAAGGCTTTAAAAAATCGGGGGATGCAACCGCCAGCTACCTTATTAATTACATAGCCTGTAAAAATATGTGCAATACCCGAAGGAAAAATAAAAGCCTAAACATAAATCTAACCTACATCCACAAAGGTTAGCACATGGGATAAATCACGTATGTTCGATTTGATTTTATCGAGCCCGCGTGGCCTAATTAAAGCATCGACGATTTTAAAGTAGTTAATTTAAATAAAAATAGTTCATTTTTATTTACATGTATGTTGGTCAATTTTATTAGTGAAAATGACTGCATGGAAAAATGTGAGGTCTGTTATCCGAGAATATATTTTATTCCCTTCGTGGGGGTATTCTAATACAAAAATTAAAAAAAAAAGAAATAAAAAGAAGAAGAAGAGAATTACAATATTTACAATAAAATAAAATAATTCCTAGGTTCACATGTATAAAGAAATTAAGAAGAAATGGAGGAACATGAAATAAGAAGCTCTAGGAACTCAGAGGCTTTACCCTTTTGGTGTGAATCCACTTCGGCATGTTCGTTCGATCCCCGGGAGCGTTCCTCTTTCGTTTTTGTAGTTATGGTGATTTAATGTGAGAACAATTGTTTGGTTGGAAAATAATGTGTTTATTTATCCAAAAGATAATCAGACTCGGGTTCTAAATTTATTTTAGGCCTAAGAATATCTGAGGAAATTTTTAAGAAATAGATTAAGAGAAGTTTGATTTTAAAATGAAGAAATTTTGGGATCCAAAAGTGTTTTGGATCTAAGAAAAAAGAAGTTAGAAAGAAAGTAAGAAATATTGTTTTTATTTTTTATCTGAAAGTGGATTTTTTTTTCTCTGAATTTTTTCAGCCCCGTGTACTGAAAAAGACCCGCCTATTTATAGAAAAAAAAGTCCTGAAAAATCCAAAATATAGGGCCTTGCCGGCGAGGGGTCTCGCCGGGAACAAATCTCGGCGAGGCTCCTCGCATGTACGCGAGGCTGCCTCGCCCAAGGCTCCCTCGCGCAAGGCAGCCTTCACGCGAGGCTCCCTCGCGTGAGGCTCCCTCACGCGAGGCTCCCACGCATCCACTTGAGGTTGCCTCCGCTAGAGGCTCCCTCCGTGCGAGGCTACCTCGCTATCTGGATAACGTCTCTTTCATTATTAATATTATTTTATATTTTATTATTATTATTATTATTATTATTATTATTTTTTATACAACGACGTGGAATACTCCCATTTGAAGATCATCGGATAGTCGAAAATCGTGTGATTCAAGGATAAAATCCCGAAAAAGCCATCATCCTTGAACGTGCAAGCTGGTACGAAATCCCGTGCTCATAGCTGGCCCTTGTGTGATAATTTCTAGTTGCATAACCTGTATTATCACACAAAAGAGCGGAGGGATTGAGAATATACCTGATCCAGGTGACTTCTTATTCCCAATTTTTGATAACATAGGCCTTCCTTTCTGGCGCTGTGTCTTCATAGGGTTATCCGCCTCCTTCTTTAGAATCCCTTAGGTACTTGATGCCCCTTGTGGGCGGGTCGACCGTTTCTTTTGCGGCGTCCCTGTTGTGGTCGGCAACTGTTTCATTCTTCGGTTGAGACTGTTTCATTCTTCAGCCATTGAGATAACCGTTTCCTTCGTCAGTTATGTTTTGAATTTCCTTAATAGGATGTTGACTCATTTCCTGTAACAAATTAAAGAAAAGATAATGTTAATACATTTTATGATGAATGTTTTAATTATTTGATTGAGTTTATGCGAAGCAAAAATTTTTGCCCCTTCAATCAAAAATTAAAACATGAGGAATAAATAAGTTTAATAGAAATTCGGGGATGTCCCAAGAACCGCTCCGTTGTAGGAGGTTTTTGTTGCAATGTTTACTTTAGGCTTGAGTGGGCCATCGTCTTGCTTGTAGATTCCTCATGTGGAGGTGGAGGCATCATCTTTACCTGTAAATGACATGATGCGAATGTTATGTATGCATGTTTTTATGTATGAACAATATTTATCATATGATGTATGTTCGTCCATTGTAGGCGTCGTGGGCTTCGTTCGTTGAAGAGCCTTCTCTCGTGATGGAGCATGGTTGCCCCTATGACTTATCTTGTTAGGAATTCCATGGATGAATCCCTCAAAGCGATGACCATGGGTTCATTGAATCAGATTCTAGCTCATAGCTTGGATCTTATTTGAGGAAAGTCCGAATGAATCGTTGATCCCGCATTGTGTCGATGATGATCGCTTGGAAGCCATTTTTCCGAAGTGTTGAAGGTGTATGATGTTTTGTATCGTTCTGAGGAGGAGATGATGAATTTGATATTTCTTCAGTTCTAATTTCTGCATAGATCGCCCTTGCAGGTTTTCAATCTATCGAACATTGTCTTAATTTTTGCCTGGACCGCCCTTTCAGGTTTTCAATCCAGCAGACTTATTTTCATTTTTTCATTCTTTTTTTTTATGTTTACTTGCGACATTCTACCATTGGCATGCAAGCAATCAAAATAAACATATGCATAAAGATTCAGCAAAAATGACAATTACATTGATGAACTTAAAAGGGGTATAAATGTATCAAATGATTTGGCTCCTGCCATCAATTAGCCTTTTCAGGTTTTCTAACCAATGTTGTTCTCTCAATGTCCTAAGTTTTGCCTGAGCCGCCCTTTTCGAGTTTTCAACTCAGCAGACTATTCTTTTTGCGGTTTGAGAAGAAGCCCTAATTTTTGCTCAACTAACCGAGTGTTAATTGACAGGCTGATTACAAATTTATTTATTTATTTTTCGTATTGCTTTTTAGAGATTTATTTCTTTCACCTATGCGTGATAGCAATTGTGTAAGACTTGGTGGATTGGGTAGATCAGTCGCCGTTTATATCCATGACTTTAGTTGTTATCTAGTTTAGTATTTCTGGTCGCTTGGTTGGTGCTCATGCCGGTTTACTGGTTTGAGGTGTATGTGATGATGAGTCTTGATGATTGGCGTTTCCTTTGATGGTGCGATGATTGCCCCAAAAATAATAGCGAGCTGTGTGAAGAAACTATTGATGTGTTTAAAAATCTGACTCCTGTGATGTTGCATTGGTTGTTTGGTCTTGCGACTGGTTGTGATGAAGTTGTTAACGTGTACAACGATTTGTCTCCTTCCTTGTGATGTTGTGCCTATTTTTTGGTCTTGTGAATAGTTATGATGGAGTTGTTGACGTGTTCAATAATTTGTCTCCTTCCTCGTGATGTTGCGCCGGTTATTTGGTCTCAATTTGCTTGGTCGACATTTTTAGCCTTATTCTAGCTCTGATCCTTTTGATCTTTGCGTGAGTCGTTCTCTGGGATATTTCATGCTTGGAGATCTTTCCATTGATCTTTCATCATTGTATGATGAGGCTTTAATCTTTGCATGCTTCATCCCCTTGATTCAGTCAGTGGATGTTTCGTGCTTGGAGATCTTTCCATTGATCTTTTGTCATTGCATGATGAGGCAATTGCTATCACACGTTGTCTAAATACATGTATTTATCTCTCACTTTCTCTCAGGAGTCAAATCATTTGAATTTTTGGGGAATCCATTTATACCCAAATTAATTTCATAAATTGATGTGTCACGTTCTAAAAACATTATGAATATGTTTATGAGAATGCGTGGCGTCATTGATCGAATATCAAGCAAATAAATAATGTTCAATTTATTCATATGCCACGCGGGTAAAGTAGCTAAAAGCTAAATATTACATAATTATTCATCACGGGTTAGTGCATCCCATAGGTGTCCATGGATTCGAAGTGTTCCATCCTCTCTGCCTTCTCAAATACTTCTTGATAGCTAGAGAAGCTATCAGATCCGAATTTGTTCCTGTATGGTGGCAGTGCACCGTCCAGCAGCTTTGTTATCATCTCCGGTAAGGTCAAACGAGTCTGCAGCCTGACTTGTGTAGCCATCTAACGCGTATAGTAGGATTTGAAGTTCTCACCCTGCCTTTGCCTTATGGCCTCCAAATGTTGCATTGTGGTTTCCATCTGAGAGTTGAAACCATAATGCTCCAGCATAGCTTGAGCGAGATTATTCCAATTGGTAGCTATGTCCAGTGGAAGGTAGCTGTACCATTCGTTGACTGGGTGGCCTAAGGTGACGACGAAGAGCTTAGCCATCATTCGGTCGCTGAACCTTAATTCTCTCACCACTCTCTGATAATGCGTCAAGTGAGCGTGCGGGTCTCCAGATCCTATGTACTTCTCAAACTACGACATTGCGAAGTTTGGTGGTAAGCTGTCCTCTTCTCCCATCATCTGTTGCGTAGGGTATGTGTTTCTTGGGTGGCCACCGTGAATGGCCAAGAACTGTTACCATAGTTCTGCCATTCCTACTTGTTGAAGGATGGAATCTTCTGTATTTGGATAAGAGCCATACTGCCCCTGGGGATATACCTCAAAGTGGGGTAGTTGAGGTGCCTGGAATTGTGAAGCGACTGACGTACT
The DNA here is from genome assembly GCA_949673415.1 of Euphorbia schlechtendalii. NCBI lineage: Eukaryota > Viridiplantae > Streptophyta > Magnoliopsida > Malpighiales > Euphorbiaceae > Euphorbia > Euphorbia schlechtendalii. Next base: position 20,787 of record CATIWQ010369009.1, read on the forward strand.
CCAGTTAGGAACAGGTTGTTGGGTCATTCCTTGGTAGAGAGGTCCCGGTGCGAATGCGGGTTGGATAGTTTGTCCAGGGAAGAATGGATTCTAGTTCAACTGACTTTGTCCTGCCCCAAACTGATAAAAGGTAGTTGGGGGCACCATGTGTGAGGTGGGAGGTTCCCTTATTGGATTGACGTTGTTGAGGGTGACCTCTGGGCTAGACACTGCATTCTGGGTCCTCCCGACGTGTGAGCGAATGAGCGTAGCTAGCTGTTCGCTGTTGGCAAAGGCGTTTATGGCAGCTACAATCTCGGCGCTCACCGATGACTATTGAGAACTTTGTCCCAAAAGGAAGGGGTGATCCTCTCTTGCACCTTCTCCTTGTGGATTGGTCATGATTGACATGTGTTGAACCGAATCTGAGTCTGAACCCAAGTCCTTACTTGATTCAGTGTATGAAACCCCCTCCAGATTGGCCACAATTGGAGAAACACGGACCAGGCGTCGAGTAGGCCTTCTCCAAACTCCCTTTGATACATGAGTAGAATATTAGACCGTGCATGTAAGATTCATGATATGATTCATGATGCGGGTAATGCATGAGATTTTTAATGTTATGGCTGCATTCACAAGGGGTTAGCATGCCATGATGTGAAATAACATGTATGTCAATCCATTTGAAACAAA
>CATIWQ010369037.1:0-13143 GCA_949673415.1 Euphorbia schlechtendalii
ATTCCGTAAAAAAATATTTAATCGACTAAATTTATTTTTTTACCAACTTTTATTAAGTTACCAAATAAAATTTTATGTACTTCTAACATTACGAACATGTATTTGAATAAAAAATTTTAAATTCCGGTTATCGGTTCAAACAATTTAATCCCGACATACAATTTTGACCGTACTAATGTAGGCAGCCAACCTATTTAAATTCCGCTTATAGTTGGCCGGAATTAAATTTCGACCGACAACGTTATTGCCCGGAATTTGATTCCGGCCAGCAATGCACCTGGCCGGAAAAAAATTCCGGCCAATAATGTAGTTGGCCGGGAAATTATTCCGGCCATTTGCAAGTGTGGCTAGAAACCGGTTGGTCGACCGGAAATTATTTCCGGCCGACCAACCAGGTGGCCGGAAATAATTTCCGGCCAACCAACCCGCCGGCCACATTTACAAATGGCCAGAATTATTTTCCGGCCACTTCTGTGGTTGGCTAGAAAATAATTCCGGCCAACATTAGGGTTAGCCGGATTTATTTTCCGGCCAACATTTTCCGCCGGAAACGCCGGGATGCTTCGTTTCCGGTGGAAATTGGCCGGAAACGGTTTGTTTCCACCGGAAACGGATCGGTAGATCGGTTCGTTTCCGTTGTCGGAAACGAACCAAATCGGTTTGTTTCCACTGGAAATGAACCGATCCGTTTGTTTCCGGTTCGTTTGCAGTTTCCGGCGCCGGGAACTGCAAACCCGACCGGTTTCCGGCGCCGGAAACCGGTGAGTTTTCCGGCCAGAAACATGGCCGGAATAAGGTCGCCCGATGTTAAACGAAATTCGAAAAAATACCTGAGCCGACGCTTCTGATTTCCTCCGTCCTCCGTCCATGTCGCCGGAATGTTGCCGGAAATTTTTTTTAAAATTTTAGAGAAAATTTTGGATATGAAATTAAAGTTTGGATGTTAAAATAGAAAAAAAATTAGGGAAGACCACATTCAAAATTATTTGAAGGTGTCCTCACTGCAGAAGAGAGCAGAATTTCATTGTCTGTTGAACAGACAACCCACCTTTTTCCCACCCTCCTATTAATTACCACCATATTCCCATTTAATACTTCTAGTACTCTCCTTTTTCAATCATTTTTTCCTTTCTGGCCATTTTCAAAAAAAACTAAATTATTTTTTTATACATTCAGTAAAAAATGTTACGCATATTAGTTTTTGTAATGAAATTACATTTGTCAATATAATTTGATAAACAATTAAAAGTTTATGACAATCAATTCAATGGGTTTTATACATAACTAATTACTCTTTTAAGATATTTAAATCATTAATTCATTGTTCACTATATATATAATCGATTTTGTACTTTTTTACCACATCTACATAAGCGGTGAAGTTTAAATAAATGTTCTAAAATCGATGTAAAGGTACTATTATCATGTATTTAAAATCGTCAACTCAAATTAATGTATATGAAGTTATTTTCAAATTGTTGTTGTTGTTTTTCAAAAAAAATAATTCAAATTGTTTATATTAAGTTCAAAAGCTAATAAAAAGAATATGGGCTTTTCGATCGAGTTTTGATTGCTAATTAAAAGTTTTATTTTTCAGTAATGCTGCACTTACTTGTATTTTTTCATTTGATAACTATACAGTACATATCTTTTCTTCATAAAATAAACTTATCTTTTTTCCTCCTTATATTGTCAAAAAATCAAGCGGTCCAAGATTTTGTATGCAATTCCCAACATGGCTGTACTTCAAAGTGGTTGGACCAAGCTATACTATGCATGAATTAAAATTTAGTCTGAATTAATGCAGTGATAAGAAACATATATGTGTGCGTGTAAGTATATTCTTTGTAGGTCTTATGATTTATGCTGTATTCATATCCCATTGCAAAATAATGAAGACAAGCGAAAAATTGAAACAGAAATTAACACTGTTTTTCTGGCAAAAAAACTGTATGGCAAAAAAGTTTTTTCGGGTAATGTTTAAAGGTGTTAACGAGCCGAAACGAGATCGAATGGTCATGGGCTCGGTTCGTGAACGGAAATGGTTAGGCTCGGTTCGTAGAACTTAGGAAACTTTAACTCGGCTCAGGTTTGAGAAAAGCTTGGCTCGAGTTTGCGAGTCAAAACAAGTATACCATATATGCCCTGTTACAACGAAAAACAAAAGTATTGCCCCTAAATTATTCAACTTTGATGATTAAAATTGATTTATAACAACACAGAAAAAAAGGATTGCATCAGTTTTACTATATTTTGCTACACTTTTTTCAAAAAATTTGTATCGAAAAAAACAATTTTGAAAAATGTGGCGCAAATTTTTTCTGCTTACCGTTAAAGAATTTATTATAAAGTTTAAACTAACATCATAATAGTTTAACCCTAATTAGTAATAATCTCATTCCGTCTCGTTCATCGTTCTCTCCAATGCAATTTCATATTCATCATCAGCAAAGAAATAGAAAATAATATTAAAATCATCATTTTACGAATAATTATTGTACATGAATAATCATGTACAAATTGGTTTTCATTAATTTATATGTTTGCGAGCTTTTTAGCCGAACCATAGGAAATTTAATTTTGCTTGTTAATATCTCGAGCCGATCTCGAACTCGAGTCGAGCTCTATCGAGTCAAACTCTGACCAATGAATCTCAAACTGTTTGCGAGCCACTAGGCTTGTTAACACCCCCATTCATGTTACATAAGTTAAATGCTCTTTTAGTGGTTGATCTACAGAAGTTGCCTATTTAACGTTTGACGTGTTTCACTTTTGCTTATTTGGTATCTGAAATATCCTATTTCAATACGACATATAAACGAACCATTGAAGTCAGACAAATCTAAGTATAGTTAGCAAAACATACTTATGCAATTCTTTTATATATTTTCAAGTTTTGTGTTGCTGGATGAACATTAAATATAATAAAATTAAATAGGTCATGAACGAAACAAAAAATATTGAATATGACAAGTATCAAATAGGAAAAATGTGAATACACGAAGTATAAATAAAAATTTGGGTAAACTTAAAAAAACACGTAATGTTATTTCACTCATTTAAAAAATGTCTTAAAAATATTCTTAGCAAAAAGAGAAAAATATTTTTTTTATTAAAAAATAGTGTTAGATGAGGTAATTCAATCATTTCAACATCCCTATAATTTAACCATATTATTTAAGAATTAAGCTATATTCTCTTCAACTTCTGAGAGCTGAACTGAACTAAACTTAACTGAACTGAACTTAACTGAACTGAAATTATTTTATTGTAAATTTATAACTACACATAGCTGAACCTAACTTAACTAAACTTAACTGAACTTAAGCCATATTCTCTTCAACTTCTGAAAGCTGAACTGAACTGAACTTAACTGAATTGAAATTATTTTATTGTAAATTTATAACTACACATAGCTGAACTTAACTTAACTTAACTAAACTGAACTTAATTGAACTGAATTGAACTGAATTTAATTGAATTGTAGTTGAAGAGAACATGGCCTTATACATCAAAATTTGAGCAATTTTAAAAAATTCTTCATTTTATCATGATTTGTTTAAAGTTATCATCACATGTAAATAAAAAAAAATTGTGCTTCTTAAAAAATTCTAAATTTTTATTATCAAGGTGCATTGTCTTTTTATCAACTATGTATCAATAATTCAATTCAAAATTGATAGGATTACCCTCTTTTATGATGTAATTAAAAATTGGAAATCAATTTTTTGTTAACGGTTACAAAATACAGGGCATGTTTTTGAAAAAATATTCACAAAATATGTTTTTGAAAATGAGTGAAATCACATTGTATGTTTTTAAATTTCTAAAATTTTCAATAACAAAAAATAATTTGAGTTATGGAAAATGATTATTTAATAAAACTATTCTTCAAAAAATTTATTTTATAAATAAGCAAAAATAGGAAGTGCTGATATGTTAACATATAATAAGACAATAACGGTAACCATTTACATTTAACAGTTGAAAGGTCAATTTCAACATTCCAATCGTCCTTTGACCCAGATTTTTTTATACACTCTCACACATCACATTCAAATTACACTCAAACATTAAAACTACACCAATTTATTTATACACTCACACATTAAAATTACGTCAATCTTCGTAAGATAAACATTATCACAATCAACAAAATTGCTTTTAAAAAAACAAGTTACAACATGAAAATAATATAATTTAACTAAAAGTTACGTAACAAAGTAAATATCACCGAAGATGGCAAAAATTTATGCATCCACTGCAGGAAGCTAGAACAACAAATTATGCATATTCTTGACATATATAATATATCACTTTGTTTTTGTTTTTTTTTCTTTTGACTCAAAACTGAAATTTAAACACAAAATTACTCATAAAGAATCACCTATGGCAAACACATTTGTAGTGATAAGGACTATTGATAGGGTCATTGCCTTCAACGGGAACTTGCTCAGCCCTGCACTTGTATCTGCAACCTCTACATTCATTATATGTGCATGTTGGAGCCGTTGATCCTATCATCAATCTCCTTCCATTCTTTGCCATCTGTCCCTCTCTTCCTTCCTACACCCATTAACTCTTTTACGTTCAATTTAATTTAACCAAAAAAGAAACACTGTTATACTATCTCCTTAAAGTAAAAATTTAGAAGTACCTTCAAATGTGATTGAGATTGTTTTGGGTGTGGAGCAGGTATTATTTGTGTTCTGGATCCTGCAGTTTTAGTACAAATTTAATAAAATAGTGGAATTCAATTGAGCATTTAAGAAAATGTATAAATAAAGAAGATAAGTGCAGCTAGATCTATTTTTATATACACGAAGAAAGAAATAAATTCGAGCAGTTCAAAAAGTTTTCCGAAAATTTCGAGTTCAGCATATAATTTAAATTCCAAGAGAAGGAAAAGGAATTGAATAAGAAATAATTAGAGAAAAAAAAATTTGAACAAAGAAAAAGATTACCTTGAGTAACATAAGCAGCAAGGCAGAAGGTGAAGAGAAGCAAGAAAAGTAAGTTGAAAAGTTTATTGTTTGCCATTGAAAGTGTTTGCTGGTTTCCTTTAATATTGGAGTCTCTAAGACTTTATAATAAGAAGAAGATAATATATGAATTTTGAGATACTATGTTGAATTTTATATACAATTTGAAATGAAAAAAAGAGGCAAAGAAGAAGGGATTGTGGTGAATTAATGGCCTTAAAAAGATAACTGGAAATATACTCAGAGGGGTCCCTTTTCTTTAAACCCCACAGATTTGTTAAAAGCCAATAACCATGGCATAATGATTAATTATACGATACTTTAGTGTAATTACGAAACTACCCATGCCAATATTATATTTTCACAACGCTTGAAGGGCTAAATCGATATTTCAGTTAAGGTGTAGAGTCGTGAACAACTTGCTATCTTTTGTCATAAAAAAAATTGGTGAGGGCAAATCTCCGACCAGCTCCGCGTGTGACATGTACCCAGAATTTTTAGATTCTGTTTTAAAAGGCGGTTATCTAGGAGGTGTTTAGGTGAGAATTTTTAGAATACCGTCCCAATTTTATATAATCAAGTTGTTAATGCGGAAAATGTCGTAAAAACTCAAAAAGTGTCATCAAAGATCAAAGTTTTGGTGTTTAGTGACTCTAGCCACGTGTTTTGCAAGCTCAGGTATTATTTGTAATTTTTAAAAATTTAAGAAAAAAATTGACGTCAGGGACAAGTTCAGTTGTCCAAATTCATTAAGCTTAGAATTTTTTTTATTTATTCACTAATATGTTTCTAAACGAGTGTTAATAAGTTTTCAGTTAAATTGTGTTTAAAAATTACAATTTAGCTATTTATATTTTTGTACTACAACGTGTCAGAATATAAGGTTTTATATCATTATATTTGAAAAGGTAAAATGCAAATAGTTGATTTTGTTAAAATTTGTAACAAATAAATTGATAATAATAAAATAATAGTATACGATAATAATGTATTCATATTCAAAGTTTTCTTAAAGAAAAGCGTTTGACCAAATCCAGTATGGGATAACTTTGTTTTTGCATAATGTAATGGTATGGACAAATCCAACTAGAAATCTAATGGTAGCAATGTTTGGCTGTATTCTAAAATTGTGATACTAAATGTATTATTAAATATTGACATGCTCATATTATATTCATTGGTGTAATTCCAATAATTGTTTAGAGAGAATCTGGTAGAACAAAGATGAACCCTCTTTCAACTCAATATTTTAACTCTTTTCCAAGTTAAAATATACGCGTCTGCATGTTTCTCATCTGAATTAAAAATACATAAATGAATGAAATTTTATAAACGACAATTTTCAACATACAAATAAACTAATAAATAATGTATAATCCAACCAAAAAGTACCTAAATTTCATCTTACATATACATCGGGAATGTATTTTTACTGTCGCAATCCTCAAACCATATCATTCAATATATAAATGTATATGAACAAAAATTTTGGGATGATAAATGCTTGAGTACCTTACTCTATTATAATTGAATACATTTGCCCACTGATTTTGGCCAAAATTTGTTTTGGAACCTTAACATCGGAAAACAGTACCTTCCCTCCACCAGGATTTCACCTTTAATGGCAAGTCATAGTACCGCCCCTAGTGTTTTGTTGGAAAAAGAGTTATGTTATATCCTTCTCTAATTTTGGAATTCCAATTTGATACCAAATCAATAAAAAGGTATATGTTAAATAAGTATCCAAACACCCACTTAGAGAGTTGTGAATCGTAACATATTGTCCATTACAAGAAGCCGTATTCCACATCAATAGACCACATTCCTAGGAACACTATATACGATTGAAGTGAAATGTGCAATTTCTTTTCTTTTCACTTTCTCTGTTCTCAAGATTTTCCCTTCACATTTTATAGTTCATCGGATTCCTCGTCAAAATTTATTTTATTGGATACTCGACCATAGCCAATGTTGATACCAAAATTTTTTCAACGTGGGGTAAAACTTTCCCAAAAAAGTTTTTCATCACATTTGGTGAATGTCGAGAAATTATTCTGAAATTTCAAAGAATTTATTAGCAACTGAAAACAACTTCTTCATATGCGGACTTCAAAACCGAAAAATGTTGCTTGTGATCAAAATTTCTTCTCTAACTATGCTTCATTTGGACAGCTATATGGACCTATGTTCGTGCTCTTGGTAATGTGTACTAGTTCGGTCCGAGGTTTTGTGCTGATAAAAAATGTCTCGCTGAAGCATTTGGCTGAGGTTTGGATGGTTGAAACATATTGATGGTATACAATTATTCGAAAGATGTGAAACCTTTTTACGTGCGCCTGAACAATGGTGGGAAAACAGTTGCAGCATTTGACATGGTTTGTGCCAAGGGTAATGATGCATTAAGCACCCTTTATTAGTTTATTGTTACCAAAATCTAGTTTTTTTTAAACAATTGCAAGTGTTAGGATTCGAATCCTTGTCATACCACCCACTTTGTGGATGTACCACTCTCAGAGCCAAAATCTAGCTTATAGTTATGTTTCTAATGTAATATTTTTTCAGGCTGGAATACTGATTGTAGAAGGAATGTATAAAAATACGTAGCAAATTGAGTTGCAATTGTTGAGTATGATATCTTCTTTAATGTTGAAATGCAGGGCCGGCTCAATGGCAGGAGCACCATAAGCGACCGCTTAGGGCTCCCGAGTGAAACGGGACCCCGATTCAGGGTAATATAATAATAAAGTTTATTTTATATATAGTAAAACAATGAATATCTAAACATAAATCTAATTTATCCTAGTGGTTGGAACATCTACTCCTTACTTTTTCTCCTCTACGTTTTGTTTCATTCCGCATGCAATATATATTTTTTCCATTTTATCTCCACTCTTGCATATATTTTCCTTGCAATATTTTAAAATAATAATTTTTAATTTACTTAAAATTGTACAATATACAATTTATAATAAATTATATATATGTTTACCAATAATTTTCTTTAACTCTTTGTTTATCAAATTAAATATCTTAGTTTGTAAAAAATTTAAATTACGGTATGTCGATTCATTAATGTTGTTATTGTCTCATTCATTAAAGAAATATCTCATACATTTTGTTCATTGATTACAAAGTCACATACTACATAATTTCTTATGTCATTATTAACTTAGCAAAAACAATTAACACTCGATTATAGAATCTTTTTTAATACATATTTATTTAACTTATATCAAATTTTTAATTCACTATATTCTTCAAACTTTCAGAAATATAATAAATATAAGAAATAGATTTTAAATAAATTTTCTGGTGAATATTTAATTGAAATTTGCTAAAATATTAATCATATAAATATAAATTTCAAATTATAATAATACAATATATATTAGAGTTAGATAATTTTTGTGTTTTATAAGAGCTCAATATTTCATTTTTGCTTAGGGCTCCGAGACGGCCCTGTTGAAATGTTTGTATGCATGGTAAGATAATTGGGATTGGGAAACAACAGTATGAATGATACAAAGAAAGTTTCCAAATACACCATTGAGCATTCTGGTTTTGATCTAGTTGTAATGTTTGAGAGCGGAATCCTGATGTTAGAAATGCAATCCTAGAACTAATGTCATACTTAACAACTGAACATGAAATTTGTTAATATCCAATTCGTACATATAAGAAAGCTATAAATGTAAATTTTGTTTGGATGCTGTTTCTTCGTAGTTTATTAAAATACTGTACGGTACAGTATAGTACATTATAGTTCTTTAAAAAGTTTTTGTTTAGATATATAATATGGCATAATATGATTTTTTAATTTTAATTTGAATAAAAAAATATTCACGTAGAACCACCAAATCCGTCATTCTATTTTCATGATTTTTGGAATCATGAAAAAACCATTATATAACTATATCATGAAAAAACCATACAACAATGAAAAAATCATACAACAAAACACGTAAATTTAAAGCTTAATGCATCTACACCTCCCTGAACTTGTCCAAAAAGGGTTGTTCCCACACTGAACTTTGAAATGTGACAGATAGCCCTCTGTACTTGTTTAAAACGCGTTACTTTATCCCCTCATAAAAATATCAGCTTCAAGAAAAAATAATGAAAATGACGGACCAAGAATCGATATAATATTATGATTAATTGAAAAAAATATTTAGAATAGAGATGAAGTTTTGAAGATGACGAAGAACATATATTAGGGATTTTGAATGGTAAGAATTATAATGTTAGGAATTTTTTTTATTCATTTTCTATTTCACCAGCATACTTCACACGCGTGTATTTTGATGGTCATCCACGTAGCAAGCCAGGTTAGTACAAGGGGGTAAAGTGACGTGTTTTAGACAAGTACATGGGGCCATTTATCACATTTCAAAGTTCATGATGGCAACAACCCTTTTTTGACAAGTTTAAGGGGTGTAGATGCATTAAGCCTAAACTTAATTAAGAAACATATCATATCATGAAAAACTTATGAAATAAATAAGGGTTTTTTTCACAAATGCAAAAATATGAATAAATAATTTAGGTAAATTATCATTAATTGTAAGAATGTCTTCTCTCTTAATTATTTTGAATTTCTTAACTTAGAATGACCATATCTCTCAAATCGTTAATTTTTTCGAAACTATTATTTAGAATATTTTGTTCGTTTCATTTTTTTCTTTAAAACAATATCTAACTCAATATACTTTCGACAAAAAAAAATTGAAAGTTAAAATTAGCATAATTCATAGTATACGAGTTTGCATTTGGTATAATTCTTTATAACTGATTTTTTCCAGGTGATGCAATGCGTATTATACGAGTTTGCAATTTAGTATGATATTCATTATAAGTATAAAGAAATATGGTATAATGAACATTATACCTAAATGCAAACTGGTATAATGTGAATTATACCAATTTTTGTATATCAAGTTGGATATTGTTTTAAAGATAAAAATGAAACGAATATGATGTTCTAAAGAATCGTTTAGAAAAAATTAACGATTTGAGAGATATAATGGTTTTAAGTTAAGAAATTCAACTTAATTAATAGAGAGAATGTTATTATTAGTAGAATTGTAATTAATTGTAACTTTAAAGAAGAAACATAATAAGACAAAATTATTAATATATTCTATTTAAGATAAAATTACAATTAAATTTAATAAATTGGTATTACAATTAAATTTAATTAATTGATATTCCTTACAATTCCCCGACAAACAACGTGCAACATGGTCCTTAAAATGTTCGGCTAAATCTAAACTCAACACAAATATTAAGTGTATTGCTTGTACAATTTAAGACCACACTTGCATATTTATCTTGAAAAGTAAATCCAAAATTTTTTTTTGTTTTTCATTCATAAAATTTTGTTCACACATTGCAAATATTTTAAAAAATATCATAACAATATGAATCTTTAACATGAAAGATAAATTTAAGTTTTATATATTCTTTTATACGCTCCTTCTAAAACATATCATAAAAAAGTTTTTTTTTAATTTTTTACGTTATTTTTTATTTATCTCTCAAATCGTTCACTTTTTAACATATTTTTTTAAAATTTGTTGCTCGTCTCTTATTTTTTATGTTTGAAACATCATCAATTGTGATATTTAAAACTATTATAAGTCTATAAAAAATCATAAAGTTGATAAAATACATATATAATTAATGGTTGAATTTTTTTTCCAATAGATTTCTATCAAATGTGTCAAATATGAAATAGTGAGTAATAATCATAAACAAAACTTAGGTAGACATCCTAATATACATATAACAGAAGTTGTTTAGAAATCTTCTAAAAAACATCTAATATTTCGAGATATCATAAGGTATGGTGTTACGAAAATAAAAATAGATGAGCAAAAAACTCTGAAGCGGCATGTCAATAAATTAAATGATTTGAAAGATAAATGAAAAATAATCCAAAAAGTGAGTTACTCATTTCACGGATGTGATGGTTTTGAATTGAAATGTAATTGGAGAAAAGTTTATGATGGAAGACATAAATGTAAATATAAACTTAAAAATAGTATTTATGATATGAGGTTAAATTTGATACAAAACTAAGTTGAGTAACTTGAACAATTATGTAAAATGCCCGCATATTTTACATTAGTTTAGATATTTTGTATTAATTAATTATGCTGTAAATTTTTTTACATAAAATTGATATTACATGGAAAAATGATTTTAATATCGCATTTGTTAGGAAGGAATGCATAAGAGTTGTAAAAATATTTGGCACTGGAGAGGGTTCATGTGTAGGTATTGAGATAACCCAATGACAACAACCTTTTCATGGGGTAGGTATTGAGATAACCCAATGACAACAACCTTTTCATAGGGTGAAATGTTAGATAACTGTTGGATATATAATAACTAATAAAATTTTATTAAAACTATTGATTAGAAACTGAAAACAACAAATATTATCACAAAAGAGGCAATCGAAGAAACTGCCAAACAATTGTAGCAGCCAAAGTAAGCTTCGGAGAGGTAAGCATCGACTAAAGTCCTTAGGTTGCAAGTTCCTTTAAAGGCATTCACAATTTGATTTCCTTTCAGTGTCCTTTTATAAAATTTCTGTCATGTTTTAGATTATCTAATTTGTCAGAGATACTAGTCGAGCAACCCTTTCAAATATTTCATTTTTTTCAACTAGTGATTCAAAATTAAATCAAATTGATCTTTAATGTGATGTTTCGTTAGTAAATTACTGATTATGTATAGAATGACTCAAAGCACGTAATGGGTTATGAATTACATCGACTCATCAGTGTCGTATCATTGTTATTGTCATGTTCATTGTTCTCAACAATGTCGTTGATTTCAACAATTTCATCATTGTTGGTGGTGGTGTTGCTGATGTTGGTCTTGTCCATAATGTCATCGATATTCTCAGGGCGATGACAATTTTGGACACTGTGGAAGCACAATACAACAACTGACAAATGTTGTTTGCCGTTGTTATCATAATCTTTAGTTTTATCCAATATAACACATTGTTGTCGGAAGCTTTCGGGAGATATCTAAATTTGAGGGTCTACCAAGAGAAAAATCTAGTCGATATTGAAAAAACATAGTCTTCTAAGGAGAACCCGGGAGGCAAAAAAATTGATTATTTAAGAAACATGAAAGTAAACACAAACATCGCAGAAAAATGGTTATTCAACTTTGAGACGAACATAACGATCCGCTTGTTTTGTTCTTCAACACCGATCAATATTTTGCACACCTAAAACCTGAGGATATATATACACTTCCAAGTGAATCAGGAAGCCATATACCACATGGGGTGGTGGTAGTTGGTTATGGACTTCCTATAACAAGCCATAGTCCAATTCTTATGACCACCAATTGTGCAATGGAGGATATGAGAAAATTTTTCTACAAATGAAGATTTTAAAAAATTTGTTATCTTCTGGGTGCATAGTCCAAATTATGAGGAGTACAGTATCCTTTGATTTGAAATCACTTTTTTTTTTGTTGATAATGCTCAATTAATCGGCCAATTGGCAACTAGTGAAAACTGATAAAAATTGTCAAACTTGTATGATCTGGTTTGGAATTTTGAAAAAATGAGAAAGAAAATTGTACTCGAAATCTAAGAAAATAAAATTTTAAAATATTTTTTGTTAAATTTTTTGACACTGTCTGAAGCCAATTGAACAAGGTAAGAATGCTCCTAAGTGATCAATTTTATAGAAAGAAGCTAACAGAAAGAGTTGAACATTTTGAGACATTTTTCTATTTAGGGGAACCAAAACATTTTTCCATTTGCAGAAACTGTAACAGAGATGTATTCATGTTATAAACTATACTAGCTCATGCATTCTTGTTTTTCAAAATTTTTTGTTTAATTGAACGGATATAAACGGTTCATTGTAGACCTGTTCGCGGGCCGGGCTACCCGCCCGGCCCGGCCCGAGCCCGCTTCCAAGGGCCGGGCTTGGACATGCATTTTTTTAAAAAGCCCGGCCCGAACCCGAGCCCGTTAAAGCCTGAAGATTTATGGGCCGGGCTTGGTTTTTATATAAATACCCGAGCCCGGCCCGACGAATAATTTTATATATTTATACATTAAATTTATTATTATTTTAAGATTTTATATTTTATCCTATTAAATTTTTATACTTGGTTACAATAA
>CATIWQ010369106.1:0-12656 GCA_949673415.1 Euphorbia schlechtendalii
CCACTTTAGTTCATTTTACTCCTAAGATTTACCTAGTATCTGCATTTGCATCAAAAACAACTACATAACACGTGAAATCTTTTATATGAAGTATAAAAATGACTAAAACTATAGTGTTTACATTATAAAATTATAATGATAATAAGTGTAATTATACACTTATCAATCTTCCCAGGAGATTTTGGCGATTCGGGTTCCCTCCTCCAAGGTAACTCTCCAGTCTTTCCTTGATTATCCACCACAATCTTCAACACCGTGGTGTTCTTGAGTCTGTAGGTGCTTTCGATTTTTACCATTTGAGTTTGGAAAAAGAGAAATGAAGAGAATTTGAGAGACTTGAAAATTAGGGTTCGAATGCTTTCAAATTAGTAGAAAAACAAGTAATCTTCTCTCCTCTAGATGATCTTCTTATATAGATAGTAGAGACCCATTTTGAAGGGAACGTGTCATAATCTTAGCTTAAGATAGATAATTAACGCTGAGATTAACAGCTAATGAACCACCTCAGTAAAACAGTGAGTATAGTTAAAAATGGTTCCTATTCAAAAGCACGTCATTTTGAAACGTAGTGCTTGAATTTAAAGACCACGAAACTGAATCTCACGTTGTTACTTTGAAATACTGACGGTGTTTATCCACGTGTCTTCTCAAGGCTTGAATTCTGATAATGTGCTTCTGAGAAGTTTTTATATTCCTTCTAAGTAATGTCCTTCTGAGACTTTTAAGTCCTTCTGAGTGATATCCTTATGAGACTTTTATGTCCTTCTGATGAAGTATCTTCTAAGGCATTACTGTCTTCTGGATTAGCTATGCTTCTAAACTTACAAAACTTTGTTTTATGAGTTCAAACTCCAACAATATCTTCCTCTTTTTCTTCAACGTGGATTTGCCATACCGATTAATTGCTTCAGTGTAATGAACTGCTCCTTTGGTAATGGCTTGGTGAAAATATCAGCACACTGTTCTTCAGAAGAAATATACCCTGGCTTAACATCTCCTTTAAGTACATGATCTCTAATGAAGTGATGTCTGAAATTGACATGCTTCATTCTTCATGTTGGACTGGATTTTTGGATAAATCAATTGCACTCTTGTTGTCGCACATGAATTTGAGATAATTAGACTTGATTCCATAATCTTCCAGCTGTTGCTTTATCCATAGGAGTTGGGCTAAGCAGCTTCCTCCTGCCATGTACTCAGCTTCAGCTATACTCAGCGCAACTGAAATCTGTTTCTTGCTGTACCAGGAAACAAGACATTCTTCAAGGAAGTGACATCCTCCTGTTGTACTCTTCCTGTCCAGCTTATCTCGTCCATAGTCTATGTCTGTGAATCCCTTAGGAGTGAAATTTGAACTGTTGGGATACCATAAACCTGCTTCAATTGACCCTTGCAAGTACATGAGAATTCTCTTCACAGCTGCTAAGTGAGATTCTCTGGGATCAGCTTGATAACGAGTACAGTAGCACACAGCATACTGTATGTCTGGCCTGCTGGCAGTAAGATAAAGTAGAGACCGATTGATTCCTCTGTAGAACTTGCTTTCTACAGTTTTTCTAGCTTCCTCTTTGCTCAGTATAGTATCAGTGGCCATGGGAGTTGACATTGGCTTTGATTGTACCATGTTAAATTTCTTAAGGATTTCTCTTGCATATTTAGCCTGACTGATGAAAATTCCATCTTCAGTCTGCTTAATTTGAAGACCAAGAAAGAAAATTAGCTCTCCCATCATAGACATTTCAAACTCGCTCTTCATTTGTTTGCTGAACTCCTTGCACATTGATTCATCTATTGCTCCAAATATGATATCATCAACATATATTTGGACTAGCAACACATCTTCTTTTCTTCTCTTGATAAAAAGAGTTGTATATACTTTTCCTCTTTGATAGCGTTTGTTGATTAAGAAATTGGTCAACCTCTCATACCATGCTCTTGGTACCTACTTCAATCCGTAGAGAGCTTTCTTCAGTTTAAAGACATGCTCAGGATATTTGGCATCCTCAAATTTTAGAGGCTGGCGGACATATACTTCTTCTTGAATGAATCCATTTAAGAAAGCGCTTTTCACATCCATTTGAAATAGTATGAAATTCAAATGGGATGCAAAGGCACAGAGGATTCGAATGGCTTCAAGCCTGGCTACTGGAGCATAGGTTTCATCATAGTCAATACCTTCTTGCTGATTGTAGCCTTGGGCGACAAGTCTGGCATTGTTTCTGACAACATTGCCATCTTCATCAAGCTTGTTCTTGAAGACCCATTTGGTGCCAATTATAGACTTTCCTTTTGGCTTAGGAACTAGATCACAAACAACATTGCGTTTGAACTGATCTATCTCTTCTTGCATTGCAATCATCCAGTAATCATCTCCTTCTGCATCTTCAAACTTCTTGGGTTCGATCAATGATATGAAGGCTGGATGAGACATCATCCTACTAAGTTGTCCACTTATCATTACTAGATTGTAAACATCATCGATTATGCTGTCAAACGGGTGGTTGCGATGAGCTCTAATCTCTCTAGGAAGACTTTGATCAGCTACTGAAGGATTGATAATTGGATGCAGAAGAGGTGAATGATCTTCGCCATCGTTGAAGTTGATTGAAAGATCTTCATCATCATCTTTGGTTTCCTTAGCTGGGGGATTCTGTATTGAGTGAGGTAACTTAGCTTATGGTGTACTGAGCGGATTAGAAAACTGAGTGACTCTATCATCTTCTTCATTTGGACGTCTTTCTGCTATGTTAGTTTCATCGAAATCTACAGGCATAGACTCCTTTAAAAGACTAGTTCGCTTGACATATACTCTATATGCCCTACTGTTAATTGAGTATCCCAAAAAGATACCTTCATCAGACTCAGGATCAAACTTTCCTAATTGCTTTTTGGTGTTAAGAATGAAACATCTACAGCCAAAGGATCTGAGGTAACCAATCTTAGGCTTGCGCCCTCGCCAAAGCTCGTAGGGAGTTTTCTCAAGAGTTGGGTGAATTAAAACCTGATTCAAGATATAACATGCTGTGTTAACAGCTTCTCCCCAAAAGTATTTTGGTAGACTATTATCACTCAGCATGGAATGAGCCATTTCAAATATAGTCCTATTCTTCCTTTCTACAACCCTATTTTGTTGAGGAGTATAGGGAGAAGAGAAGTTTTGCTCAATGCCATGTGCTGAACAGAATTCTTAGAAATGGAAATTCTGAAATTCACGTCCATGATCACTTCGAATTCTACTAATTTTAGTACCTAATTCATTCATTAACCGATTACTCAACTTGACAAAAGATTCATAAGTCTCATCTTTGCTACTCAGCAAGACTACCCATGTAAATCTCGTGAAGTCATCTACAACAACTAGAGTGAATCTCTTATCACCCAAACTCATAGGTTGAACTGGGCCAAAGATGTCTAGGTTTAGTAACTCCAACGGTCGCTTAGTTACTATGTGATTTATGGATCTAAATGATTTCTTAACTTGCTTACCAAGTTGGCAAGCTGAGCAGAGTTTGTCTTTTTCAAAACTGATGCTGGGTAAACCCTCAACTAATTTCCTTTTTACCAGTTTGGACAGAATGTTCATATTTATATGACCCAACCTTTTGTGCCATAGCCAAGCATTATCCTCCTTAGATACAAGACATACATTAGAGGAGCCATGGGATAAATTAACCATATAAACATTATTGGTTCTAGGAGTAAAGAGTATGGTTGAGTTAGTCTTACTATTAATTACTATGCATCTTGCTGAGTCGAAAATAACCTTCCTGCCTTTGTCGTAGAACTAGGCTACACTGAGCAAGTTGAACTTCAGTCCTTTGACTAGAGACACTTCTTCGATTGAGGGAGACACACCAACAGTGTCGCAACTTACAATCTTTCCTTTCTTGTTATCTCCAAAACTGACACTCCCATTTCTCTTGCATTCCAATGAGATGAACTGGCTTTTATCTCCTGTCATATACCTTGAGCATTCGCTATACAAGTACCACATTTGAGAGTCATC
Source organism: Euphorbia schlechtendalii (assembly GCA_949673415.1). Lineage (NCBI taxonomy): Eukaryota > Viridiplantae > Streptophyta > Magnoliopsida > Malpighiales > Euphorbiaceae > Euphorbia > Euphorbia schlechtendalii. Next base: position 4,007 of record CATIWQ010369106.1, read on the forward strand.
AGCGGTTCTAAGGTGCACCTGCAAAATAATTACGTTTTCTTAGGTACCCATGCTTTTGAGCTGGGTCCTCCTTTATTAGCGGTGCTTATGTTTATCCAATCATAATCATCATAGCCAAGCATTATCCTCCTTAGATACAAGACATACATTAGAGGAGCCATGGGATAAATTAACCATATAAACATTATTGGTTATGGGAGCAAAGAGTATGGTTGAGTTAGTCTTACTGTCAATTACTATGCATCTTGCTGAGTCGAAAATAACCTTCCTGCCTTTGTCGTAGAACTGGGCTACACTGAGCAAGTTGAACTTCAGTCCTTTGACTAGAGATACTTCTTCGATTGAGGGAGACACGACAACAGCGCCACAACCTACAATCTTTCCTTTCTTGTTGTCTCTAAAACTGACACTCCCGTTTCTCTTGCGTTCCAATGAGATGAACTGGCTTTCATCTCCTGCCATATACCTTGAGCATCCACTATCCAAGTACCACATTTGAGAGTCATCAGTGGTTCTAAGGCGCACCTGCAAAATAATTACGTTTTCTTAGGTACCCATGCTTTTGAGCTGGGTCCTCCTTTGTTAGCGGTGCTTATGTTTGTCCAATCATAATCATCATAATAACCATTTTATGTCTATATTTTACTATGACATGTCCAGCTTTCCCACAAAAATCGCACACATGTTTTATCTTGGGCTGGCTTGCTTTCTTCTGTTTAGAGGAATATTTCCTTTTGAAATTGCGAGTTTGGTTATTCGGATTTTGATTGTTGGCTGGAGGAGGAACATCTTTCTTCTTTAATGCTGATATCTCAGCAGTCAGCTCATCTAATTTACTAGTGAGGTTGCTGATGGCACATTCTTGATACTCAGCTTTTTCTAGAAGAAAGTGAATATCAAGTGATAAGGAAGGATTAGTATAATCCAAATCATCACTTCTCCTCACTATCTCTTTGATGGTTTTCTTCGATTTATTAGTAAATTTCATTACATCAAAGAGAGCCTAGGTAAATTCTTCAATTGACAAAGGAAATTTATAGTTTACCTCAGTTTGATCAGCTTTTCCTTTATCATGCTCAGCTTCAGAGTTCTCAGTAGAAGATTTACTACCAGAGGTAGATGCTAAGCCTTCGCTTTGATTATCAAAGGCCATCAAGTAGAGATTGGCTGAATCAGAGGCTTCTTTGTCAGATGATGAAGATTCTTCCGAGTCACTCCAAGTGGCAGCAAGCGCTTCAATCTTCTTGGAGAATCTCTTCTTGAATTTGTCCTTCTTCGCATTTGGACAGCCTGATTGGATACTACCTTTCTCTCCACACCCATAGCACTTGATGTTTTTGCTGTGCTCTTTCCTCAGTCCTTCCTCAACTCCACGTCTGTGCTGAGTTGACTTGATTTTAGCGGGAAACTTCTTCTGAGTGAACTTCCCGTCATTCTTTATAAAGCATTTAAAACGCTTAGTTAGAAGGGCCATTTCCTCATTGGAGTCGCAGCTGGTGGACTCATAAGATGATTCAGCTTTGAGGACAATGGCTTTACTTTCCTTGCCCCGATTTCTCTCGGAGTCATCTGAGTACTTTCTCAGCGACATCTCATGTGTCAGCAAGGTGCCTATCAGCTCATCATAGCTATAGGTCTTAACGTCATGAGCTTCCTCGATTACGCTCTTCTTGGAATCCCACTCTATTGTGAGAAATACAGAGAATTTTCTTGATGAAGTCTTCCTCGTTGAACTCCTTTCTAAGTCATTTTAGTTCATTAACAATGTTAATGAATCGAGTATTCATACTCTGAATACCTTCATTGGCAGCCATCGAGAACATCTCATACTCTCTCAACATGAGGTTTATCTTTGTCTCCTTGACCTTGTCTGTCCCCTCGTAGGTAATCTCCAGCTTCTTCCAGATTTCCTGTGTTGTTTCGCATCCTGAGACCCTATTAAATTCTATAAGATTAAACACACAGTGTAAGAAATTAATAGCTGCGGCATTCTCTTTGAGAAGCCTCAGGTCAGCATCATTGTAGTTCTCAAGATCTACATGTACACGCACGCCGTTCCTGATCTCAATAGGAACTCTGAGACCAAGCTCTATTGCGAGCCAGGCCTGCATACATTAAGACTGGATAAAGTTTTTCTTATGATTCTTCTAAAATGTATAGTGATTACCATCAAATAGAGGAGGCCTGGTAACAGACATTCCTTCTCTCAGAAGAACTGTCTGACCAGAACCTGAGCTAAAGTTATTATATGCCATTTAAGGATCTGACTCAAGATAATTAGTCTTCAAGTTGAGCAACTACTCTGATAACACTTATTGGTCCGTAAACCGGCTAATAACAATAGCAGAGGGGGGGGTGAATGCGTATTCTAGGTTACTTTTGATAGTTTTTTTATTTAAAGTTAACTCAGTATTATTTTTATATTTGTGCTGAGTATGCATGCTGAATGCAATATAAAAACATATAAACTGTTCAGCTCAGCTGGCACAGTTTATCATCAATCTTGTACTGAGTACTATTACTCAGTACAAGTTGGATATCAAGCAAATATATTAATGAGAGAGATGAATGAGCAAGAAGCTGATGAAGGTAATCGCTTAGAGTTAGAACGAGTACACATGAGATTTTATCCTGGTTCGATCCCTAGCCTATCTCCAATCCCCGGATCCCTCTCCAAGCTTTAATCCACTAGTGATTCATTCCTTCAATAGGCGAAGCAGCCTTTACAGCGGGTAGACACAATTACAGAAAGTCCGTCCTTTCTAACTACCACTCAACCTCAGTTTGGGTACCCTTCCCAAACTGACACTTGGATAGAAACAATTACAGAAAATCCCTCCTTTCTAACTGCCACTTCCTCAGTTTAGGTAACCTTCCTAAACTGCTCAAATTTCAAACGAGAATTGCGAACTGAATTCAACTTATACAATGTTATCTCTCAAAGCTAATTCTCCCTATTACAAACAGATATGACAATGGTTGTTTGCAGATTGCTTGAATTTGAATTTCTGGAAAGCAAGGATGATTTGCAGTGACTTTAGCTCTTAGGAAATTCAAGGTGATTCACCATTTTTCAATGTCTTCTTCAATCTTCTATTTATACATTGAAGCTTCTTGAAGTAGCCGTTAGACTTCTCTTCTTTGTAGTTCTTTAATATTTCTTCTTTTCACGTCTTTCACATCTTCCCATTGGAGATATTTTTTGGGACACTTAGAGACAGAAATCCAAACGTTGAGAAGAGATAAGCTTCGATTAATGAAAGCTCTTTTGTCTTCAAGTAATCCGGTCTTGGAGAGAGAGACGCGTGCAGAGCAACGTGCAATCTTGATTGGTTGAATGTTGCTGATATTGGCTGATACGTGCGGAGACACTAAGGAATGGGGTTGACAGAGGCGCACTCATCTTGGACTTTTGTGGAAAGATTCCGACAAGTGTTTATGGAGTTGACATACTTTTATCTTGTGTGACCCTCTAAGAATATTCTATTATTTATTGCATTAGTTGGCCTACAAAGCCACAAAAGAATATTCTGTCTCTTCACAGAAATCGTTAGTAGTACAGCTGTCAATCTCAAAGTGTCTTAATATAATGCTTTTAATTAATTAAAAGCTTAACTCAGCATGTGCTGAGTGTTATTTCATTAAACTGCATACTACTCAGCATGGACTAAACTGAATATAGCCGTACTCAACTTTTCCTATTCTAAGCCATAACTTAATTAATTACTTACAGCAAACTAAGTTGTTCTATCACAACACTCAAGTCAGCTTCATTAATTAAGAGTATACTTAGTACTTAATTAAATTCACTATCCTATTTTGTTTGTTATTTCCAAAACGTCTTAAGTACTGTTAAGTGATGAGAAATTTGTATCGCTCGGGAGCAATTGGAGCCCGGCCTGACCTATGCAATGTCGGTGTTATAATAGGTTGTTCCATGCTTACACTATCTTGTGTAACAGGTGTAGGTATAATCAATTAATTGTTTGTTTGATCTTCTTGAGTGCCTAACTCAAGATTGCTCCCACCAGCTTTTCGCAAGTATATGTTCCTTCTTGAGGAATTGAGCATTTCTTGAAATAAGGACTTTTTATTCCTTAGGATCATAAAAAGTATACCTTATAGTCTTTTTAGAGTAACCTACAAATAGACACCTATTAGACTTAACACCCATCTTATCTGAAATCGTCCTCTTTACATAAGCAAGACATCCCCAAGGTGAGAAAGAGCGGGTTTCTTACCATACCATAATTCGTATGGAGTTTGATCAACTGATTTAGAGGGTACTCTGTTTAGAATATAAATTTCGCTCTCAAGTGCATAACCCAAAAGGATCTGTTGAGTTCTGCTTGGCTCATTATGGACCGAACCATATCGAGTAGGGTTCGATTCCTCCTTTCTGACACTCCATTATGTTAGGGTGTATAAGGATCTATCCACTAGGATAAAATACCATTATCCCTTAGATAATCCTAAAACTCTTGGCTTAAGTATTCACCACCTCGATCAGATTGAAGGGTCTTGATACTTTTCCCAAGCTGTTTCTCTACTTCAGTTTTGAACTCTTTGAATTTCTCAAAACTTTCAGACTTGTGCCTCATAAGATACAGATAACTGTATCGTAAGTAATCGTCGATAAATTTTATGAAGTAGACAAAACCCTCATGTGTCTTAACACTCATTGGACCACATACATTGGAGTGTATTATTTCTAAAGTACTAGTGGCACACTGACCCTTTCCTTTGAAGGGTTTCTTAGTCATCTTCCCCTTTAAACAAGGTTCGCACGCACAATAGGATTCCCATTCCAGTGGGCTTAAGTTTCCACATTTATGTAACTTAGTAAAGTGAGTCTCATTTATGTGGCCTAGATCACAGTGCCTTAAGTATAAGGATTTCTCATAATTTATCTTGATTTCTTAACAATGTTCATATTTAGAATTCCAGTTTTAGTATCTAGAACGTAAGTGCCACCCACAGATATTCCACAAGCATAAAGAATATTATCACATTGAATTTGACATTATTATTTGAAAATAAAATTTCAAATCCTTCTATTGCTAAACGCGCATCAGAAATAATATTCTTAGTGACAGCAGGAATATAATAGCGATTATTCAAAACTAAAACTAGGCCACTAGGTAAACGAAGGCTATATGTCCCTACAGCTATTGCAGCAACCTGTGCTACAGTTCCAACTCTTAGGTTCATTTCCCTCATTGCAAGGCTCCTACTATTTTGTAATCTGTGCACAAAAATACAGATATGAGTATCACAACCAGTATCTAATATCCAAGTAGACTCATAGGGAACTGTAGAGAAACTCTCTATCATGAATATACTTGAAGTAGATGCCTCACTTGGCTTCTTCTTCACTTGCTAAAAAATTTGAACTTTGCAATCCTTCTTCCAGTGGGGCGCCTTGCCACATCGGAAGCAGACATTTGCGGTTCCTTTCTTACTTTTCTTCTTCTTACTGATGTTCTTCTAGGGACCCATACCCTTTCTAAAATGGGACCCATCCTTGGAAGGTTGGCTTTTTCAACCAAAAGTAAAGCTTTATGATCCTTTCGAATCTAAGGCTCTACAGTTTTCAGCATGTTGATCAACTCGGGAAGTGTGACATCGATATTGTTCATGTAATAATTATTCATAAATTGTGAATAAATATCAGTTAATGTGGTAAGAATTATATCCACACATAATTCGTATTCCATCACAAAACCCAGTCGAGTCAGCTTTTCTATATAAATCAATAATTTAAGAGCATGCTGCGATGCTGAAGTGCCAGCCTGCATCTTCATTCCAAATAAGAGTTTTGACTTATCATATCATTACGCCATAGATGGTCTGTTGCAACAACAAAAAAATGTTGCCTAAAGTGCCAAAAGTGTTCCGAAAGCACTTGTCGCAACACTTTTCCGTGAAAAAAGTCGTTGGTGATGCTTCCCTTGCGAAAAGTCGTTTTCGCAACACATTTATTTTTTTTTCAACACTAAGAAATGTGTTGCGACAAGTGACTTTTCGCAACACTTTTTTAGTTATTGCAACGCCTTCTGTTGTGTTGCAAAAAATACTCGTCGCCGTCAACATCAACGTCCTTTAGTTTTTTTCATAACACTTTTATTATTTTTTCGCAACACTTTTATTATAACACTTTAGCATATATGCAACACCATGTCCAGTTTTCGCAATGCATTTTTAGAAACACTTATGTCGTATTTGAAACATTTTTTGCGCTTATTGCAACATATTTGTAAAACACTTAATTGATTCCTAATTAAAAAACATTTGAATTTTTTTTAATTAATTCATAATGCATAATATTCAATTGTACACAAATTCGAACAAGAACTAAAAAGTACATATTACTATACAAACTAAAAATAACGCTACTAAAAGTATATACTATTTTCAAAAGATTCTCCAACCGATCTTTACACATTTGAAGTTTAAACCACTCACCATGCGTGTGAAACATTGCTCTCATCATCTTCATAAGCAGATTCACAACCTACATTGAAGAAGAACAAAGAAGAATGTTATCGCATAGTTCCTCTTCAGCGGAGTCAACAAATACTAATAAGTATGAAGCATGAGTAAATGAATTAGATACTATATCTCGGATCTAACTCTGGTCAATAAGAAATTTTTATCACCATGATTTATTACTGCAATGCATCAAATCAAGTGTAAATAGGAAAAAAATTGAGAATACTTTTAGCTTGTTCATGTTCAGTCTATGGTTGAACAATCCAAAAAAAATTAGAACTCATAGAAACTTGATCAAAACTAAAAATAAGAAAAAAGCCAAAAAAATAACCTAAAAGAGAAGATTCAGCAAATTGAGAGGCACACAGATAAGTGATAAAATGATAATGTCTAATTCTAAGTAATAAAATCAATCTCAATAGTTTCTAAGTTCTCGTTTAGTTGGAACTAGGTGAGGCAAAATGCAGCAGCTACGAACATGCTTTAGCTAAGTAAAAACTAAAATTTTCACTCTGTATTCTGCAGAAGTAATTAGTTTCCGATTTAGATAACAACAAGGGAAAATAGACTTACCTGAAGCTTCCTCAGCAGAGTGACTGATGGAAGGAAAATCAACATAAACGCTGAGGTCAACAAAGCCTGGGTTATCCAGTATATCCACAAACTTGTGTTTCCTAATGCCCTGCATAATCAATACACATAATTTGGAATGTCAACCTAATAATACAAGTAATGGCAATTTAAAAAAATGAATCAGACCTGCAAACTATCAGAAACAACTACATTTAGACAATAATCAATAATAAGGGCCCCTCCATCAGATCTTACTCTCTTGGCAATTGATTGAGTCAAATCCATTGCTTTTGGGCAAACATCTATTTGGTTATGCTTTTCCACGTAAAATAGTTCCTTACCTCCCAGGGACCATCAATCACACTCCATTCCATATCCCTTTGTAGAAATACTTTAGGTGCCATATGATCAAGAGTTCCAACCATTGATTTTAGAAACAAAAGCTAACTTTAAACTTCGTTCACCACTACCACTACTTGATGTCCAGATCAAAGTTGTTTCATCCTGTAGGCAATAATACATGCAATAAGTTATAATATAATGGTCAGACTGCAGGCTCATATAAATATCTAAGCATTACAAAATGAATCATAAAATATGTAACCTGATATGATTAATTAACACTAGAGTATATGAACTGAAACAAATAGATAATTAATTATCTAAAGAACACATTGGCTATTTCCAAAAAATAATAGATGGTTCGTAAATGGAAAACAAAATTACAATAAAATATGTAGCAGAGGTAGGCTATTAGAACAAAATAAAAACCAAGAAACCAAAAAAGCTATTCCAAGGATATGCAGTTCTTCTACAAAGACTTGCTTACAGTTTTCATTTCTTGCAGTAAGTAGTAAACAGTAATTACACCTTAAAAATCCTATTTAGACGATCCCAAACAACAACATTGTAAATCCTTGACCATAGCACAGCAGACATAAATGTGAAAAATAACTGTCAATAAATATATCTACACTCAGTATCAACTTTGGTTAATGTAAGTGCAACTTAGCAAAACTTGTGAAAGAAGAGTTTGTAGATACAAAATATAGCATGCAGGTATATAAGGAACTAATGTTTCATGGTTAATCTATTTGAGATCACCATTCTTTCCTTTCACATATGGAACTAATATTTGAGATCATTAATCTATTTTCATCTTCCGTATAGAATTAAAGCTTCTATCATGGTTTAGACTTGAACACATAGAAGAAAGAACTTAGATAAAATTTAGGATGCAACATAAAATGAAAGAATATCGAATATGCTTTTTCCACATTAATCCGATACTCTACGTCAAAAGAAAGAATATTCCAGAATCAACCGCATCAACTATTTGACAAAAGCTCGCATCAAATGCCAAACTATAAAAAGGATACTTGCAGTATATTTCATGGATGTGTATTCCATTTTAAAGCCATTAACGACCATAAAATGAGAAATAATTTAATATGTTTCTCAAAGCATCCTGAAGAGAAAAGGCACATGTAAGCTAATCAAACAAGTTAGGTCTAGATCAACTATCAAAACTAAAGAGCAGCCAACCTGATTAGATTTAGCAAAAGCCGAGTCCCCAGAAAAGAAG
>CATIWQ010369135.1:0-18116 GCA_949673415.1 Euphorbia schlechtendalii
TATAAAGGAAAAGTTCTTACACGTTCCCGTAATATATAGTATTTTTAATTAGGTTCTACGTAATTTCCTTATAAGTCCATTGGCTTACATATGTTTCTAATTTGGTCTAATTTATTAATTGGAATGATTTTTTCATGTCGACTTGGTCATGGACAAATTGATTATTTTCGACATTGCAAGACTTCACATGATATTATCGAAATAAAGATTCGTTTATTAAAAAAAGCAAATGAATTCCAGTACAATACTATCAGTTTGTGAACGTAATCCATATTTGGTAAAATAATGTGTAATAGTTAGGTTATGATTCGTTAGTGTTAAACTAATCATCATGCGCGCAATTAAGAAAACTCCAAACTAATATAATACTAAATAACGTGGAAAAAACCATAAAATAATAACACACAAAGATTACTTTTGGGCAAAAGGATCTTTTACCATTTCGTGGTATTATTTGTTTCTTTAAATGGTTATATACATGCTATCTATTGTCTTTAAAATTGTTTTTATGTTATAGTTTCAATGGTTATATATATGCTATTTCATTGTGTTATCTTTCTACGTCATATGTTTACTGAAGGGTTGATAATTTTTATTGCATAATTGATGGATCAAATAGATACATTTATAATACATTAAACAAATGAAAAAAAAACTTGACAATACAAATGAAAAAACTATGCTATGAGAAATAAGTTATATGATATGAAAAATTATCATCAACACAGAGTTTGATATATATGTTGATAAAATATAAATTTATAACAATTCATGCCACGTTTACGTATATTAAATGTATATAAAAAATGCGCTTTTCCCATTAATTTCCATTTAACGTTGAAAAATGATAACGATGTAATCAAGTGGGATTAATTAGTTGTTTAGTGGTCCTTTGACAGCAAAATAAACTATCAGTTCTTTATTTTGCAACTTGCCCAGAGGAATATATAGTAAAATAAAAGTAATGGTTCAAGTAATTAATGTTGTCTTTGGCTCAATTCATTAAAACTTATCCATAGAGGACACGTGTTTAAACGTAGGAATAGCCACGGCATGTGGTTGACATGTCGCGCTGAGTCAGAAACACATAGACGTGGCTGTACTTTATTGCTGATTGTACCCAATTTGAGTGGTTCTTGACTTTTCAGATTATGTTTATTTCGAAAGTAAATATATTTTATTCAAAAGTGGATTATTAGAAAAATGATTAGCATAATTAATCATTTAGTGGATAAGAATGTGTTTAGTTAGATTACGCCGGCTTATACACAATAAGATTCTGTTTTTAAGCTTATATAAAAAAAACCCACCTTATCTTTCTGTTTTCTCAACAAATATAACTAATTTTCTTCTGCTGTGTTTTATTATTGTAAAGAGAAACAATTTTTTTATCAATGACAATAAACAATCAAAATTTTTGTTTTATTAGTTTTGCCATTAAATAAACTTTTTTTAGGCTAACTTTGAAAAGAATCAAGCTGTGTTTTGAGAATTTTCCAACAATTATATGGCAGGCAAACGTGGTTAAAAAATGACAGCAGGTTGGTTTGGTTTTGGGGCTTCAACTGTGGAGACAATTGGTCACTGATCATTTTAGGGAAGTTTTGGTTCGTAAAAATATCTTCTTCCCACAACTATGCATTAGTTCAAAATTTGATTTAAAGAAATTAATTTTACAAAATAAAAGGAGGAAATGGAGTAAAAGAAAAACACAGTAAAACAGCATTTTTCAAAATTTGAATGAAAAATACAATTACAGGTTACAGCTGTGTGGAGAAGAAATTTTTCACCCTTATGGATCACAATGCCATCTTGTTTGAGTATTTGTCAATACCAAATAATTTGTGGATTGATTTCTTGGGTTTTAAAGTTAAAAATTAGCTTTTTAATATGTAAAAAAGGGTTGTTTTTTAGATTCCAATAACTTCTTTATTCATTTAAAATATTAAAAAATATTGAACTTAATCTTGATTTACAACTACAATAAATTAAATAAATAAATTTAGAAAATTCAATTCTGAATTCATAGTCGGATATTATCTATATATGTTTGAAAATAATCTATGAACATGAGTGAGCCAATCAAGTCAAATTCTAATTTGATTAATCAAATTAAATTGGATTGTATATACGTTCAATGACTTAATTTTATATATCATGTATGTACTATTAAATAAAATATTTTTTCCAATTTCTCGTCAATTAAATTAGTTCGTTTGAAGATTTTAAATGATGAAAATTTCACTTTCTCTCTAACATTCTCTCTCGATTTATCATGTGGTAGAAAATTCGAAATCATCGTTATCTATCTTCTTATTCTACAAATGTCGTGAAAATAGATTGAAATCTGACAAACCGTAATTCAATCTCGACTTTCGCTTATAAATTTGGATTTTTCAATTTTTAGACATGAAAAATGGTGTGATTTATTTCGTTCTTAATTCATTACTAAGTGTTGGAGATGTTGTGGTTTATCCCACATTGAAAATAAGCATGAATATTGAGTGATATATAAGTGGAGTAGATTGGGCTTTAATATAAATCAATTGATTTTGTGTTAGATGGGCTCAATCCCACTTGTATGTTCACTTCAACTATCAAGGCGAACACTCTCCCGGCCCACGGAATTCCCCCACACTTGCCTTTTGCTTGTCCTCAAGCAAACATCAAAGATCAAGAGAGAAACAAATTTAAGCTAAGCAAAGATTTCATTCACTTTCCCAAAACATGACTTCTTTCATCAAAATTTTTGATAGAATTCCTTTTTAAACTCTAAACACCCAACTAATTAATTTCCTTAAGAAAGTATTTCACCTAGCTCGAAACTCGATCTTTTTCAAGAGTTAAAAGTAAAAAAAAATTCCAACCTTATTATATGTTTCGCTCGGTGGGATTCCTAGACGCACTTTTTTTTTATTTTTCTTCATTTTTTCACATTTCTATTTTTTTTACTTTTTTGCTTCTTTGTTTGCGAAAATAAAAATCATATGGAAGAAACGGTACCCGTTTGCCAGCCGAGCACAGCTCTTCCTTCTAGCCATCCTATGGGAAAGTCATCACCCGGTTGCCAGCCGAGCAATGCTTTCCCTTCTAAAACAAAAATGAAAACAAAACCTATGAAAGAGTCATCACCCGGTTGCTAGCCGAGCAATGCTTTTTCTTTTAGACTCAAAGCGGAATACAAAACCACCAAATTAACACATGTACATAAGGAAATGTATTTCAAATTGATTAACAAATTGAGCACAAAATCGAGACTTTACTAGGTAACTTTCAGATTTTAATTGATTAGGTAGATCATTTCTTAAATCGGCTCTCCATGTCAAAATTTCAGTTAGTTGAATCAATTTGGGTACTAGTTCATTTTTATCTATCCTTGGTATTATTTTCCCAAAATTTCATCATGTCTTTGATAAAGAAAAAAAAATTTCAAATTTCACTCGAAGACAATCAAATGCAATACCCTCCCCACACTTTAATAATAAACGCCTTCGTTTATGTACCCGGAAGAAAAATTAAATGAAAAAAAAAGAAAGGTACAACCTGATGTTGGAGGAAAGCAAGTTTATCATGGAAATTCGAAGAAAATGATTGTTGAAACTCATTCTAGACCTGCACAATTGAAACTCTTTCATGAGATAAAATAAGAGGTTGAAGACAATTGATCAAATTCTTTCTATGTCCTAAAAACAAATAACTAAATCGAAACAAAAACACTAAAAATAATAAAAAAACAAAATAAAAAATTTTAGGTTGCCTCCCAAAAAGCGCTTTTTTTAGTGTTGTTTAGCTCGACACATCTATCGTTCAACCGAGATCCCATGCTATTATTTCCGATCCAAGCTCTTCTATACCTAATCCTTTGACTGTTTCCTTCAACTCATTAGTCAACAAAAGATCAAAGTTATTGGAATTAATCTCATCAAGAACAAACATCCCCAAATGCAAAAGCAATGAATCATTAACAATATTATCCATCATACCAATAAAGTAATTTTCTTTGAGAAATTTATCACTCTCGCAAATTTGGTTTAAGGAATCAATGAATGGATAATTTATTTCAACAATCCAAAGCTCACCATATTTCTTTTCTTTCACGATTTTTGACAACCTTAAGGGAAAAGGGAGTTGGCGGACTATTGGTTCTGTACTTATTACTGCCAATTCCTTATTACCTTGAACCCTTATCTCATCTTCTGAATTTTCTTTTAAATTTGAAATTGAATTTTCGTTACTACTTACCTTGGACTCTAGGTTAACAATGACATTTTCAAAATTTTCATTGATAAGAAATTCGTTCTGTTCCAAATCTGGTTCATTTTGAGATTGAAACTTACCTTAGTTCTCGAACTTACCTTTAATGATATTACAAAATGCTTTTGGTTGATACTCCTCTCCATAAAGTAGGGGACACGTGACAACCATGTGCCCAATAATCCAACAAAATTCACAAGAAACCAAAGTTGGTGCTCTCAAAGCTCTTATCATTACTTCGAGTATCATGGCTGGAATGCGCTCCTGATCAAATATGGTTATCAAAACAAACAAAACTAATTAGTATTAGTCCCCAGCAACGGCGCCAAAATTTGACGTGTGTCGAATCCGTCAAAAATAAATTCCTATTACTCTATTGATTGGATTTCTAGTGTTGAGTAAGTAGGGTCGAATTCACATAGACTAACAAAATCAATTTTAATAGAATTAATGACCAATAAAAGTAAAAATGAAAATAAATAAAGAAGGGGTTTCAAATTTGTTCAGAAATTAACAATTAAAAAAATTGAGAAATTAAAGAAATAGAAATCCAATTGGAATGATTATTCCGATCAAGGAATACTTTCAGCTTGATATCAATCAATCACCGGCACAAAATGTAAATTTATTGAGTTTTTCTATCAGGTAGCTTAATCATGATAGCAAGATTAATAAAATCTTTTCTAAACACGAGAATTATAGTAGATAGCTAAATCATTTACCCTCGATTTTGAAATGCACTTGCAGATAGCTGACAATGTTTAATTCCAAAAAGGTTTTACGCGAAAGAACTAACTTTAATTCAAAACTTTATGATAGCACAAAAAAAAGTATTAATTCAAATCCAACAACGAAACTTTTAGAAGAAGTCGTTTGTTACAAATTTTCTAGTATATCATGATAGCATAAACACAATTAAATAACAATATGCTTAACCTTTCAAAAACAACAATTGGCCGGATTGAAGAAATCAAAAGGAAAACAATAAAAGATGTTACCGATTTGGATTCGAAAACTGATTTCAAGAGAAAGATTAAGAACAAGCCTCACGATTAATAATTAGCCTCAAGTAATTCCTTAGCCGAAAGATGAAAATTAGTTACGCATAATTGACGAAAACAAAGAAGCAATTGTTATTAAAAATAAATTAAGAACAGGATAGTCAAGGATCCCTAATGCTGAAATTCTATGCTTATTAATTCTAAAATAATTCTTTAAACAATCCTAATTAAACTCAAAAACTAAATAAGATTGTTAAGTCTTCATAAATAACTAAAAGGAAAAGATAAAATAGGAACATAGAATTAATGTAAATCTAATCTGGAAGTCTTTGTCATCAACTTAGAAATATCAGTCTTCAATTCCAATTTTGCTCCAAAAACCCGAAATAATTAGATCTGATCATCATTCCTTGGCCTAGACTCCAGTGTAACTTCCAGAACAGCTTCAGAATGCTTCAAAACGCCTTACTTTTCCTCATTTGTGCCCAAATCAGTCTCAACAAGTCTTGATCTCCTAAATAAGCACAATTTCATCACAAATTAGTAGTTACCATTCAAACACTCAATCAAAATAATACTAAAATGTGTAAAATATGCGTGTGCCGGGAGAGTGTTGGGCTTGATAGCTGAAGTGAACATACAAGTGAGGTTGAACCCATTTAACACAAAACCAATTGGCTTATGTTAAGGCCCAATCTACTCCACTTATATATCACTCAATATTCATGCTTATTTCCAATATGGGATAAACCACAACATCTCCAACACTAAGGACATGTCAAACTGGTGCGAAATGCCATAAATTAAGAGATTTTCTAGTAAATCCTTAACTTCAATTGTATTTTTTCACGTGAGAAGAAATCCTATAAGATAGTTTTTGTGAACAAAATAGACCTTCAAATAACAACAAAATCTGAAAAGTGAAAAGTGATGACGAATCCATAATAGAGGTAAATTATGATGGTGTTTCTCTAAATTTAAAAGTCAGTCAAACTTACTTAAAAGTAGAATTTTAAATTAAAAGTCACTTAGTTTAGTATTTTTCTAAACTTTTTTCAACTTAGAAAAGTTATTTTTAAATAAAAAGTAAGAAGTAGCTAATACTTACTTCTAGAAAGTGACTTTTTTTCAAATTTACTTTTTGACCAAACAAATTACAATATTGTCCCTATATTATATTCAACACCCAATACCCTTCTTAAAAGTATGTCCTTTTTAATCTTTTCAAGATTCAACATCTTATAAGAGACTTAGAATCCTGTTTTGAGAAACATTTTTTATTACTTAAAAATCATTTTACAAAAACAATTAACTACTTATTTTAAAACTCCTTAAAAGTTAAAAAAACGCTTTTAAGTTATAAGTTACAAGTCATAAATTTGGAGAAACACACATATCGATAGCCACTGAAGAAATTGTTCGTTTATAATTATTAAAGTTTAAATTATATCAATAAAGTCATTCAACAATTTTTTACATAGTAAATTGTCTGCAACTCTAGTTTTCTTGGAACTTAAAACTAGAATATCCTAGTATTGATGTCAGATTTCAGTATATTGGATATGAAAGTAACTTTATTGAATTGAAGTATTAAGTGAATAGGTTAAATGCATCATTACCCTCTCAACTTGGTTTTAAAGATCGGATGTCACGCTCAATTTTCAAAAGGATCAGCTATACCTAGACCTGTTAACTGGGCAGGCTTATCAGGGCTGGTGCCGGGCTTAGAAGTGCTTTTATATAAATAACTCTGTCCAAGCCTTGCCCGGCCTTTTCGATAAAAGTACAGGGCAGGGTCGGGCAGGTTCAAAGTTGAAATATCTTGTCCAAAGCCCGACAATTGAGCCTGATAATTTTTCAAATTGATAAAATCAAACAACAAAAAAAGTCATCCCAGTAGATTAAATAAAAACAATCCAAATCCAAAATAAAAACTCTAAAAAAAGTCATCTAAAAAAAGAGTACTTAGAGATGAGAGGAGCATCAATTGAAAAAAAGAACTAAGCAGGTTTCTATTAATATATATGAGAGGAGCTTCAATTGAAAAAATGAAAATTGCAGAGATGAGTGGTGGCTAATTAGAGATGAAATGGGCAGAGTACTTAGGTTTAGGAATTAGGGCTAAGAGAGTTTCTATTAATTTATATACTAGACAAATAATAGTTGGGTTGGTATTAGAAAAAGATGGGCCTGAGTAATGTAAAAGCTATTTTTAATACATCTAAATAACTTATCAGGGTCGGGCCGGGCTTAAAAGATTTTAATATGTATGTCCAAGCCCTGCCCTTTAATAGCAGGGCTTTAAAAGGGCTTGGACCGGGCCGGGCTTTATACTAAATATAATGTTCAAGACCCTTTATTTTAGAAATGGGTCAAGGCCGGGCTGTCGGGCCGCCCGTCCAGTTAACAGGTCTACTATTGAATAACACAAAAAAACGTGAAATAACTATACTATCATTTGGAAAATATGTATGATTCGTTAATGATGCATAGATTTCTTGATCCTTAATGGTCCCTAAGTTTATCGTACTAAAATTTGAAATGTTAAGCACAAATAGGTCAAAGTTGAATATTACAAGTACCAAATATGCAATTTCAATATATCACACATGAAAAGAGCATTTGAGTTATAAAACATGCTCCAAAAAGGTGTTTTAATCCAGCAAAAGATAAGATCAATGTAAGAGTGGTAGTGGTTGTTCTGGAGAAAAAAAATCTAGAAAATTAAATTTGAAACATAGAAGGTAAAAATATAAGAACATATGAAAGAGGAAGAAGGTTGAGTCAAAGGAAAAAATGTTGGAATGGAAGGAAAAGTAAACAGTACACATGGGGGAAATTATAATAGGAATCGGGAACTGAGCATACTTCTCCCGCATGAATGACATGTGCTCCATAAACTATTAAAATAATAAAAAGTAATAGTATAAAGTAGTTTCATGATACACTTGTCATTAATGTGAGAGAAGGGTCCTCAAGATTTAGTCCCTTTTATAATATCCTTGATGGTGTATGGAGTGCAATGTATTTTAACACTTTTTCTGAACTTGTAGTAAAGTTTGCCCACCTATAATTAATGGTTGTGATTCAATCTCATTTTAATCAATCAGTAGGGGATGAAAATAGGTCGAATCTGGACCCATATTTTATCATTTTCCAATTATAGGGCCTGAGCCAGCATTGAAACTACAAAAAATGATGAAATATGGGTCCAAATTGGATCCATATCAGCCCATTTCCATCCCTAGATCAATGGTACAAATGATTAACTGAATTTACTTTCGTTTTAGACCAAGTCACGGTAGAATTTGCCTACTATTACCTCATTTATTGATACTTACAAGTTTTTTTATATTTGTTTTATAATTATTTGTGGTCTTAATACACACATAACACCCAAAACTTGACAGCTTTCATCACTTGCCACCCGTAACTTTGAAAAGTCTCTACCAGTCCCCTAAACTTGGCAAAGTTGCACTCGCTAACCCCCTCAGTGCCACATGTCACAATCTAATTGGAGAGAGAAAAATAAAATTTGACATCTTTGAAGAGTTAAACCAATCACAATGTGATGCGTGGCACTGGGAGGACTAACGAGTACACTTTTGCCAAGTTTAGGAGGTTGACAAATACTTTTCAAAATTGAGGGTGACAAGTGTGAAAGCTGTCAAATTTAGGGGGCTAAGTATGTACTACCGTTATTTCAAAATAACTATCGCTTTTAAGTTGTTTGTCAATGCCAAGATCATATTAATTAAAACAATAAAAATACTTATTTACCCCTACGACTTTTATTAATTTGAAAGTTATTGGATACGTTATTTTTTTTATAATTTTTAATGTACATTAAATAAGGGTATAATAGACAAAATATATAAAAATGTGTATTGGATTCAAAAAACAACACTTATTTTAAAAATTTTCTAAGATCTTAAAATGACAGTTAATTTGAAATGGAGGGACTATTTAACATCATTTAAACTTTATTATACTACTCTAAAACTCCCTCATTAGCATCAAATTATTTAATTTGATAAAAAATTATTTTACTGATACGACTCTGAATTCTATCACTTTAGATCCACTGGCTAACACGACGAACTTGTGTGGAATGTAATTTAATCACCATATGTTAATGATATTGTATGTAGTATTCAATATATTGAAAGTTGACGTTAATTTATCCAGCTAAAAATCACACATAAGTTTATAATTTGCAGAAATGGTGTTCATCTTTTACCTATCTGTCGTATTTTTTGAAGATTTTCTTTAGTTCAACTCCATATAAATTCTTGAATTTGCCTCATTTTGGGATCTATCGATATATATACATTTGGACTTGTTCCATGTTAAAAAAACCTAGTCTTTTCATATATATTCCATATACTTTTATGTTATTTTAGGCTTTTTTTTTTAAAATTTATGGAGGAACATTATGTCCCTTCTTTGGAAAAAGGTTGGGGCAGGTGAAAATTTCGAGGCGAACGTCCCAACTAGGTTGATGCGTTCGCTTACCTACAAAACATCTACCCCTCCTTATTAATTAAATTAAAAATAAGAAGAGTAACAACATAGAGACGGGAAAAGGGAAAAACAAAATTAAGTGAACTGAAACATACTTCGGCCACTTAAATCATGGAAAAATAAATTTCTACAAAAATCAGGAACGTTATTCCAGCTAACAGGTACATCCGAAATCCTCCCAACGTTAGCCAAAGCGTCCGCAACTCCATTGCCTTCTCTATAGACATGAGTAATGATGAAATTATAGCTATCCAAGGAGTTCAAACATCTCCGCCAATCCTGTCGAAGAGTCCACGGAACTTGCAGCGTTCGAGTCCAAAAAGCACCTATCACATAGCTTGAGTCACTTTCGAACCAAAGATTACGCCAGTCATTCGTAGTTGCAACATCCACAGCATGAATTGCCGCTTTCAGTTCTGCAATAAAAGAGAACTCGTATTGAAAGGAAAAGAAAAACAAAAAATGACTTGATCATGGTGATCCCGAAAGATACCACCATATCCTGAAGCACGAGGGGAACCTGCACAAGAATCATCAGTGTTGAATTGAATCCAATTTGGAGAATGTGGGATCCATTTAACCGGTAAAATTTTTAGAGCTTTGGGCAACCTCGGGTGCAACTCTTATTTATAAAAAATTAGATTAAAATAAATTTATTTAATTAAGGCTTAATGCATGATTTGCCCCCTGAACTTGGTTTCATAAGTCAAATGATCCCCTAAACTTTAAATAACATACGGTTATTCCCTCAATATGTAAAAAAAGCACTAATTTGGCCCCTAAATGCCACGTGAAAGATTGGAAAAAAAATTGGTTCTATGCACCAATCTTCACAATTGAGTTGTGTATTGTCTTGGCCATATTATGTATCTACAAGATAAAATAAGGTTAGAGGGGCTAGTTGTGTGATCGACGTAACCTCTCTAATGCTTAAGTTAGCAACAAATTTATGAGATGATGCAAAGAATAACGAAAATTAGAATAAGATTTTGTACCTTTAAGGTATTGATGCCTTTATATATGCATTTAGATGGTTTTAAATAGATTAGGATTAGGAATTATAGTCGCATAAAGATTGTATCTCTTGATTTAATACTATCCCCTTAATAGGATATAACTTTATCCCAAATAATTGGTCTCTTGCTTGCAGAAAAAATTCTTGGAATCTTATCCTGAATAGAAAATATTTTCCGAGTTATCAGTGCCCCCCTTGGATTGTTTGAAACCTTTTAAGGTTAAATGATTGCTTCGTTACTTTGCAGGCCTTATTGTAGGATTCATCATTCTAACACACTCTGTTGAGACGTGTTGATATCCGTACATATACCATCATGTGATGATGTGGTTGTCTAAATAGGTCAGCTTTTGGCTTGTCAGCTATGCGATATGCTGCCATGAGATTATTTTTTTGCAGTTATTGATAGGTCAGCTTTTGACTCGTTGCCTATGTTTGGCGGCATTGTGCCACATAATTATTTAGCCGACATGTGGTTTTTGTACTTTGACTTCAACTCTCTCTAAGTGGTGAGCTTAACGTATGATGTTATGCTTTCATTGCATCATTGTGATCTTGATATCTTTATTGTCAAAGAGTAACACACTTTTTTCTTTTGAGACAGTTGTTAGTATATAACTAAACTCGGAATATAATATGCATCAATTAAGAATTAGGGTAAACTTAAAAAGTACCATGTTGTTTAGGCTATTTTCAAAATGAGACTTGTGGTATTATAAGTTTCAAAAGGGGGTCTGAGGTTTCAAACTGTTAGCAAATCAATGATTTTTTCTTGACACAATCAAATTTGGTGATGTAGTAAGGAGTATTTTGAGAAAATTCTATTTTCTTGTTCATCTTCCTTCCCTTCTCTGAAACCCTAGCAACTCAAACCCTAAAAAACTCTAACATCATCTTGATACTGAGATCTAAGATTAATTGATACAGTTATTGTAATAGGGAGCTATGTGTGTGAATTTTGTTTACCTGAATGCATTATATGTTACTTTGGACTCTGTAATTTGAGGGGTATTGTATTTAAGATTTGATTTGAGGGTTTCCAAGTACTTAGATTTTGAGGTATAACAATAAAATTTGAGATAGGGATGGGTGGTGAGGGATGGAGTGATGAAGATAGAACCATAATTGCATCTGTTTTGGGTACAAAGGTTATGAATTACTTGGTTTCAAACTTATTTTTTTTAAAAACTGCCGAAGGAACATTGTGTCCCTCCAATGAAAAAAGGTTGGAGCGGGTGAAAATTTTGAGGTGAACGTCCCAACTAGGTTGATGCTTTCGCTTGCCTACAAAACACCCACCCCTCTTTTCATTAAATAAAATGTTCTCCAGGGGAGAATGATCAGTTATGTACATAAAAAATAAGAGGTTTTGTTGAGTGACTAAATCACCCACGCCAAAAGACACCACTTTTCTATTACACGAGAAAAGGAAACGACTATGATGAAAACTTGCTAAAAGTAAATCTTCCTCCCGAAAAGCTTCGTAAAAAACAACTTTGTTTCTTCTTCTCCATAAATTCCACGCAATGAAGAACCAAAGCGATGTTGCAAATTCACGTCCAATTCCCATACGGAAGAGCATCCGCCATGACACCAAAAAGCAATATCCCCGAGCTTGGGATAGTCACCACAACACTAAACAATCAGAAAAGATAGCACCAAATAGCCCGCACCTTCGATCAATGAAATAAGACATGCTCCATGGATT
This sequence comes from Euphorbia schlechtendalii, assembly GCA_949673415.1. Classification (NCBI taxonomy): domain Eukaryota; kingdom Viridiplantae; phylum Streptophyta; class Magnoliopsida; order Malpighiales; family Euphorbiaceae; genus Euphorbia; species Euphorbia schlechtendalii. The sequence goes on from CATIWQ010369135.1 coordinate 12,503, forward strand.
CAACTTCGTCACAAAAGATACAAGTTTAGTTATCAATGCAGCCCCTCTCGAATAAAAATGCCTTCGTAGGTAATCTTTTATGGAAGACTAACCAACCAAAGACCTTAACTTTTGGCGTAAGACATGACCTCTAAATTATGTCGAAATCACTAGCCAAACCGCTAGCTCGCGCCTTATAAAAACACTCCACAAAGCTACCAGCTGAGAACGTTCCTTTGGGCAGTGATGAAATTTACGAAACAAGCTGTTGGATCTGGTAGACCTGTTAACCTTTCAAATGTCAGCTGGAACTATGCAATTTTTTAGTAGATTTCACATTCAAAGTCTAGTGATTCGGTCCTTGGTAGCGGCGCTAATGGATCATGCAGAAGGGGAAGGATTTGAAGCCTCATTCCTAGTATGTGACAGGATGACCATCGTCAAAGAATGAGGAAGAAAGTTCTTCAAAGGTTGAGGAAGAAAGTTCTTCAAATGTTGCATTCGTTATCTAGCGAATCTGAAGAGAACTATTATGCTATGGGATTGGACCGAGTTACCGACACTGAGATGTTCTCAAATTTCAATAACCTAACCAATTCAACTCTTGAAGGTATACAAACTAAATTGTATTTAATTCTAATTTATTACTGTTTAATGATTAAGGATAATTATATGTGTGATTTGACAATGATGATATTTGACTGAATGGAAGCGACAGGAGTTGAACAAGATGATGTTAGAGTTTTTTATGATTTGAGTTGTTAGGATTTCAGAGAAGGGGAGGAAGGAGAATGAGAAATTAGGTTTTTCTCGAAATATCCCTTGCCATGTCACCAAATTTGATAAATTTAGAAAAGGTCCTTATTTTGCTAATGGTTTGTAATCTCAGACTCCTTTTTGAGTCCCATAACACCACAAGCCTCATTTTTAAAATGATCTAAATCACATGATACTTTTTTAAAATTTACCCTAACAATTTTTATGCGATTAGTAAACAATAGCATATAGTTGCTCAAATTGAACCCATCTTTTTACTTCTTGTCCATCTATCCTGTCCATCTATCTTCAGCCATATTTATCAAATGAATTTGGAAAGAATAAATTAATTATCCCCTGTACTTCATGAAATAACTTTAAGCATGAAGTAAATTTTCGTAAAACTAATAAATATGTCGTGATGTATGTTTAATGAGGCCAAATCAAATTTCATGACAGAATTGTTGCCAAATTACGAGGTCAAAATATACTTCATTCATGCTTTGTCGAGTTGATAAATCAAGGTGTGCTCTCTTTCCATGCAAAAATGTCTTGTATTTTCATTCAGTATGCAATTCCATCAAACTAGCTGAAATATGTTTTGCACAAACTTTCAGTAAAGTTCGTTGTTTGAGTCAATATCATCGTATAATCCAAAATCAACCAGAAAAAGTTAAACCAATTAGTCAATAAATATATGAGAAAAGAAATAAAAACCATCAAACCATCGTGAGTGATGAATTTTGGTTCATCCTGAAGGTGTTTGAATTTGGATATAATCATTTCAAATTGTTGAGTTAAACAGCAGAAACATGGTGCCCACCGTGAAAACTTAATTCCTTTGCAACATGTCTTTCGTGCAATTTGAATTGTGTAGTTGCTTTTTATTTCGAGATTTATGGAAGTTGTGTTCCGAACTAAAATTCTCACCTTTGATGAAACTTGCGCAATTGGATTTTCATTGTCGGCCGAATCTGAAGATGTCTCTGAAACATATAAAAATCATGGGCAGTAATTTCGATATCATTAAAAAAATTGTATTATAACGATGGTCTTTGAGATGAAAAATCTAATTGTAAATCTAAATGCTATTGATTTCGACAATAAAAATAACAGAAGTTTAGAATTTGAATATTCACATAGCTGTGTTGTGTAGAAGATTCTCTGTTCTGGACTAAAGTTCTTGCTTGAGTAAGTAAATTCAGTACACACTCACCGCATCATTGCAAGATCAAAAAAATAAATATTGGTTCTATGCTCCAATTTTCGGAATTGAATTGTGTATTATCTTGAATGGATAGTGTACTTGCAAAGAAAAGATGAGATTAGAGGGGTTATCTATGTGCATGACATAGCCTCTGCAATGCTTAAGTTAGTGACAGATTTAAGAAAGAAAGCAGGGAATAATGAAAATTAGAATGAGATATTGTACCTTCAAGGTATTGATGCCTTCAAATAGGCATTTAGATGATCCTAAATACATTAGATTAGGAATTATAGTCGCATAAAGATTGTATCTCTTGATTTGATACTATCCCCTTAAAAGGATAGAATTTTATCCTGAATATTATGGGTCTCTTGCTTGTAGAGAAATTCTCAGAATCTTATCCTAAATAAGAAATATATTCTGATCCTAAATAAGAAATATATTTTGAGTTATCCGATGGTCTTCTTGCCTACATTTGACAAATATATAAGCAAAGATGATCATACCGGTGATTACAAAAACCAGATGGAAATAGCTAGAGCAACCGAAGCATACATATGCAGATACTTTTCCTCCACCCTTGGAGGACCAGCTACTAGATGATTTACATCTTTACCAGTTTTCAATGCTAGGAAAAGAATAGATAACCAAACGGTCATTCGTTAATAGTGGAATTCTAGTACTTTTTCTTGCATAGGCACCTAGGACTAATTGAGTGATGCCTTATGCAAAAATTTCTTAGGCTCTACTCCAGCTGAATTAATTACAAGAAGTTTGCACAAGATTGTGCAAGGGCCGGAAGAAAGTCTGCGTGAATATTACAATCGGTTCAACTACACAAATCAAACACCTAAGATTATCACAATTTTATAAACGGTTCATAAAATCTGGAAAATTTTTCATAAGCAAAAACCAAAACATGAACAGCTCAAATCCATAACTAGGGATTTCAAAATAAAAGTTAAAATCAAATCAAATAGCAAAGTTAAAGTATTGAAGCATGCCAAGATCGAACGATCAAACCAAAAGAAGAACATTCATACGGGCATTTTGTAAATTGTAAATGGTGATAAATAGTAAAAGTATCAAATCAACATAGCATGATGAAGGAAGATGTAAGAGAAGTTAAGAAACTCAATTGTTGAAGACATAAAAGGATTTTCAAAGAAATGGAAACTTTGTTCGTCAGAGAATTTGAAGTAGCAGAAGATTACAATCTCGCAAAAAAGAGAAGAATATTTTCAGAGAAGGTAAAATGAAGGAGAGAGAAGATGAAACCCTTAAATATGGGATTAGGGTGAAAAATGAAAAGACACATCTTCCCTGTACAACACATGGCTCAATATCAACCATTTATTCAAAATTTGAAATATTTCAAATTATTACAATTGGCGCTCAAACGAACGCCCAAAAATCCTAGTATAGTGCCCTAGACGCTTATTGTCATTTCACCTGCAAAGAGACCACATAATCCAGGCAAATCCAAACGGTTGAAATCGTAAAGAAATTTCACATCGCTTGTGAGGAGATTTCTGATAACTCAGTAAAATATCACTAAGTATGTGTCTAACATAAATTTGATATCCAAGCGGACATAGCCGCCTCAATGTGTCAAGAGGAATAAATCTAACTCAATATTAACAAGAAGATAAGGTAGACAGATTATTAAACCGAGTCGGTTCAGCCGCTTGGAAGGTCTGCGCTTAACAAGGGATAAAATCCATAAGAGATTCTATTTCTTATGCTTTCTCAACAAGCAAAGAAGTTAAATCCTAATTAGAATACAACTCTAATTAGGCAGAATTCTAAACCACTTAGGAAAGAATGAAATATTCAAGCAAGACTTCTATGTGGGATATAACTCCTAATTTTTATCAACTAAGTACGAGCCAAAGCCTATAAAAGACCCCATGGTTCACTAGCAAAGGTACGTTATTTTAAACTCTAAAAACTCTCTGCATCCTCTCTTCATTCCGAACTAAGTTAAGCATCAGACTGGCTACCACAGTCACACGATCAGTCCCCATAGTAACCCCTTTGTTTTTCAAGAATCTCTACAGTGAAGAGGAGATCTATAGCAGTTGAGAATGACAAGGATTGGCGCGTGTAGAAAATCTCGTTGACCAGTTCTTTCACCACGTGTCACTTTCTGGTTGATTTTACTTTTCAAATATGTTATTTTTCTCTCTCCACCATAAGTTGATATGTGGCAATCAAGGGTAAATTGGTGCATTTTTTACAAGTTGAAGGGGCAAACTATTGCATTTTTCAAGTTCAAGGGGTAACGAGATGCTTTTTAAAGTTCAGAGATCATGTGACTTTTATGACCAAGTTCAGGGGGTAAACTATGAATTAAGCCTTTAATTAATGGTAACTTAAATTGGTTCCATATTAAAGCATGACATCATTTAGTCTAAAGTGAAATAATAATATTGTGGAACAAATATCTCACGGTAGAAAGTTGGGAAGATATTAATGTATAAGCATGAATGATATCTTCATTCGTATGAAACCTTTTGGATAAAAGTTCAAGAGCAAACCATGTTGAAGACTAAGACCAAAATAGACAATATCATATTATTGTGGGGTATGTGGTATCTTCGGACAGCTAACAAGTATTAAGTTAGATGATTAATTGCCATTTGCTTTATTTTTATTCACCATTTACCTACCAATTAATCAAATATTTTTTATTCGAATGGCGGAGAATCTGAACACTGGGGAGGCGGAATTCAGATAGGTGGTGGAAAATCGGTGACGACAGTGTTAGAAAATTTTGGACAAAAAAGGAATTGTATATAATCTTGAACAGTAGCTAATACAAAAATTAGAAATGAAATAATATAACTTAACCAATCCACGAAATTAATTTTTTAATAAAACTTAACCATTAAAATTAAATTAATCATCAATATCTAAGGCCTTGTTCTCTTAAACTTCTGAAACCTGAATTGAACTGAACTGAACTGAACTGAATTTAATTGAACTGAACTGAACTGAACTGAACTGAACTGAACTTAACTGAATTTAATGAACCTGAACTTAATAATAAATAAATTTATTATTAAAATAATAGTAAAACCCAATAAATATAAAAATAAATAAATTATTAATAATTATTACAAATAATATTATTAATAACTACCTATATAGAATAATTAATAAAACAATTTTAATACCATTAATAATAAAAATTGTTATAATACGTAAATTTATTTAATTAAAATTTTGTTATTCAACTCATAATTATTGTTACAATTACACGTGAACTAATAATAATTATTATAATATATTGTAATTTGGATTCAAATTATCACTTATTATTGGATTACAAAAATGTAATAGTTGTTTTAATTAATAAATATTTTTATTTTATTATCACATATCACATTTTCTAATTAATTAATACTATGATTATAAATAAAAATATTATTATATTGTAATTACATTAATATTATTATTATATCAATAACACTATCAATAACACTAGTAATTATCACTATTTAAAAATTATTGTTACTATATTTATAATCAATATTAACTACATTAAATAATAATTATTTTTCTATATTAATATTTTTATCTTTGTTCTTCTTTTCATTATTTATTACTATTAATTTTTATTAAAGATTAATTAAAATAATCATTATTAAAATTAAAATTTATGGACCT
>CATIWQ010369167.1:0-15446 GCA_949673415.1 Euphorbia schlechtendalii
CCTCGTAACTTGATCGATGATTTTAATAGTACATCATAGGGGCATATGCCACCCCACCTCTACAACATTACCCAGCCAACTTTCACGCCCGTCATTCCTCACACGAATCCCCAGGTTGATTCCACCACATTCTCGGCAGCCTCGGATACCATAACCATGTACCCCATGGGGCTGAACTCGGTCGGATAATCAACTTAATTATCATTACTCCAAGGACTAGTATCAGCAATGAAAGATGGCCAGATTCTGCCTGGAGACATAAGACCGACGCTGGCCGCCATCCAAGGGTTAGGAACAGGTACACAGCCTGAGCTGATCCCAAAAACAAGAAATTTAAAGCGAGATGTCAAGCTGGAAAGTGAGGAGGAAGATGACCCAGAGTTTGAGATGAAAGCCAAGAAGGTTTTTACCAAATTGGTTGTACCTTATCAGGAGGCAACGTCGAGAACCAATTTTTCACCATTCAAGAAAAATCTCCTCGATTAAGCCTTGCCCAGGCTCGTCTACATACCCTCCTTCGATAAATATACGAGAAAAGATGATCCAAATTACCACGTTGCTGACTTTAAGAATTGAATGGAAATAGCGGGAGCCATTGAGGCATATATATGCCGATATTTTTCATCCATGTTAGGCGGACCATCGGCCTAATGGTTCACCTCTCTCCCCCCTAATTCCATGGGGAGCTGGGGCAAGCTCAACGATGCTTTCTGCAAACACTTTTTAGGCTCCACCCTGGCCGGATTGGTAACGAGGAGTCTACACGAAGTTGTATAAGGCCCAGAAGAAAGCCTCCGCAATTATTACAATCGCTTCAACTAAGCCTGCCTGGAAGTACAAGATTTGGATTTCAGCATCGCCAAAGAGGCAATGTTGAAAGGCACACGAAGTAGAGATCTTAGAAATGCAATCCTTACCAGGCATCCCAAAAGCCTCCAACAAATACTTGGCATGGCCAAAGACATGATCCCAGCAGATGAAATAAATTTCAACCGAAGGAGAGAAGGTTGGGGTAGGGAAGCAAAGAGAGAGGGCAGACTCAGATTTGATGATAAAAGGCGAAAAGGTCAAGGCGGATCTAGTCAAGGCTGATATCATGATCGAGAAGAAGACCGTCCTAGGTTGAATACATCTTTGAGTCAGATACTAGTGACTATCAAAAAGACCCTAGAAAAGAAAAACATATGTTTCCCTAAAATCCTTGAAGAAGTCTCCTTGGGGTGGGATTTGAACAAGTATTGTGAATACCACAGAGTTAAAGGTCATCACACGGATAACTACAGAACGCTAGCCGACATAGTACACGAGCTGATTAAAGCTGGGAAATTTAGTCAGTTCGTAAAGGGAATCACTAAGAGACATGAAAGAAAAGAAGGAAGCGAAGATGAGAGAGAAGATGACTCGAATAAAAAGCCTGGCGGTATGAAATAAATTATCATGGTGATTGCAGGGGACTAGAATTCGAACGCCACAAAAGAAAGCTAGAGGTATGTCTAGTAAAAAGAACAACGTCGAAGGTGAGGCGGAAATCCTGAAGCCATTCAGGAAAAACTCACTAGTAGAAAAACATCATGCTGATCCCATCATCGTCGAAGCAACAATGAATAACTTCACAGTAAGAAGAATCTTTATGGACACAGGAAGCTTCATGAATATCATCACCAAAATAGTTGTTGAAAAGTTGGGGGTGCATCACTCTCGGATTCAGGCCGGATGCTTACCACTCATTGGGATAAATGGCCAACCCATACAATCTTTGGGCGAGGTTGCATTGGAAGTGGAAATGGGAAGCCTCAAGCATAAATTCTGCGGGAAAGTAGAGTTCACCATCGCTAACATCTCAGTGGGATTTAGCGTTATATTGGGCAAGCCTTTTCAAACTGAAACCCGCATGCTCATCTCCTCGATTGACTTGGTATTTCTCATTCCAACCACAAAAGGGATCGTGGTAATAATAGGCAACCCCCATATAGCTTAAGAGGCATACCTGGCCTCATTACACAGAGAATCACTCCTGGTGGAAGAGAAGTATGAGATAGATCGACCGGAGAAAATCAAGGCGGTTGAGGAACTAGAAGAGCTCAAGAAGATCTTGTAAGCGTCAAACCTGAGGTCATGCAACACAAACTAAATTTAAACCCAAGCACCGAGTCGGTCATTGTCACCTATTAAAACCCTAGTCAGCCAGAAAATATCCTAAAGAATCTAAACTTAGTCACAGGCGGTGCAAACAACTTTTGAATTATCTACGTTAATTCTTTGGATCTAAGCAACAAGGTAAAGAGGCAAACAACAAATGTATCAATTAATTGGGAAATTTAGTTCTAGCAAGTATCTTACACATCATCATATAATTCTGGAAAAAGTCGAAGAACATGCAATTATGGGAAAATCGTAGAGCATGTAATTCTGGAAAAATCAAAAGCGTATAATTCTGGAAAATCAAACTCAAAAAGAAAAAACCCTTTTTTCATAACAAGCCTAATTAATTTAGCAAGGGAGAATAAAAAAGAAATTGATCAACTAACAGGTAATGGCAAAACATTCCCGTGAAAATCAAAATCAAATAAACAAGGAAAAGTGAAACATAGAACAAGTAAACATTTGAATAAAAGAGAAAGAAGGAAAGATAGAAGCTTACTTGTGAAGAGGATAAAGTTGATCGGAAGAAAAGGAAGCAACTAGCAGAACTCGACGGAGAAGAAGAGGAATTTCAGAAGAGGTAAAATGGAGGAAAGAGAAATGGAAATCTTTAAATAAGGGAATGAAAGGACATTTGAAGAGACACTCCTCCCCTGCTTGACACGTGGCTCGTTGCTTACCCCATGTTCAAAATTTAAAAAGATGTGAAATTTTCAGCTGGCACTCAATTATTCACCCTGGAGGAAAGCCTATAGTATGCCCTAGATGCTTCTCACCGGCGCTTGATAATTCAGCCTGGCCTAGGCGGATCCCAAATTTGCGCTTCTAAAGAAGCTCACACACTGATGAAGGGGACTTTTGATAACATAGTCAAATATTGGCAGGTAAGTGTGAATCACGCAAAACCCCCAGGCGGATCGTATCCGCCTCGAACAGGGAACAATACTATAATAAGGTTAGGAATGTTCTTACCAATCCAAGCGTATCCCATTCACCCCGAATGTGAAAGACCCGGTAATCGTCCAGGCGGATCATGTTCGCCCCGAATTTGGAAGAGATCAAATCTTCCCCTTATTTCTTAAAGATGGAAATGTCCAGGCGGCCACCAAGCTGAGTTGGCTTGTCCTCCTAGACCGACCCTGACACATCAGGGGCCAAGAGTTCAATTAAGATTCTAAGTCTACGTAGAGACCTCCATAATTGTAACTCTCACTTTAGATAAAATTTATCCTATCAACAAGATAAAGATCCACTCAAACTAGAACTCTGGTTGATTCACACTATTGGATCAGACTGTGGGACATTCATAGAGTATAAAAAGACCCTTTGGGCCACCATGCAAAGGTAGGTATTCTAAAAACACATAAACCTCCTTGCATCCTCTCTTAAATCCGATCTAACTTAAGGATCGGATAGGCTAAGCCGGTCACAAGGCTAGTCCCACATAGCAACGATTTTTGTTTTGCAGGAATCTTCATGGTCACGTCAAGGAGGAGCATTGGAGTTAACTCTAGTCAGAAAGTTAAAGCGTGGAACCACGTTCCAAGCTAATTTAACACAAATAATTAAATAACAACAATAGCAAACCGCGATAAGAAACAACAAGAACAAACTGCAACAACAACAACAATAATGTTGCCAAACGAGACTAACATATAAAAGCTACAAGCTGCCATGACATTTTGTGAATAAAATCCTTTTTTGTTAATAAATTTATTAAGCTCTTTTTCTTTCACACGAGCAACAATATGAGTTCCATCGATTGCTCCAATACAATCCTGATACAAATTCCATCATGTTAGTATAATACTAAAATTAGTAACAATATATATATATAGACACACACACTCAACAACACTACCTTAAAATATGTATATATTTTCTATCATTAAGTATTTTGACTGGTACAGTAGAAAATGTTAGATCTCCGGACTTTATAAACTCGATTGAGAATTGCATCATTGTTGTTAACACATCATGAAAATTTCTACTAATTGTTTCACCAGAGTGTTGAAAACGTTCTTGAACGTCTCAATCTAAAGCTCCACGAGCAAGAATGTACAAAAATATACAAACTTTCTCCCAAATTGACATAATATGTGATTGGACTAATCCATATCTTTCTTTAAGATTTTGATAGGGACTTATCAAAATATCCTTGTCCATTCTAAACATATTTATACATCTATTTAATTACCTCTCATTATTTCCATCAACCATATAAAACATGTTTTAGATGACTCCATAAATGGTTGTTTATTGATATACTTCAAATAGTGTTGAGATAAAATTTCAACACAACATAGTGTTGATCTCCACATATCATCATCATCAACTTTTTTCATAATATCTAAATCTATATAAAAATATAGGTCTAATGCATCAATACCCCTTAAGTTGGCACAATCGAATGCCACCCTAAAGTTACAAAAAGGTTTTATACCCCCCTCAAGTTAGTAAAAACGTACCAGTTAACCCCCTCAATCCAATTCCACCAGTCACATGATGGAGAGTGTATTACACTCACGTGTCAAAGTTTGAAAAATCAAACTTATTAAACTTTGACACGTGACATTATTTTTTAAAAAGTAAAGATTTTTTATTTTTTCAACCCTTTCTTCTGACCTTCATTATTCTTCTCTACCAAAATGTCATCAACCAACCTAAAATAATATAAATATTATTTTTTTTCGTCACCAACCCACTCATAATCCTTTCCATGTTGCCTTGATTTAGCAAATTAAAGAGCATTTCACTTCATCTTTGTATGTAATTTCATGGATTCCCCCATTTATTTTTGCATAGCCACAAAAACCAAATTTCCAACAAAAGTTTACATCTGCAAGATTGAAAATCCAAAGAAGAAATTGGCTTCCAAAAATTGGTGAGGGAGTGGAATATGAGGAAAAAGCAACAACGAATTGAGGTTTGTCGGAGAAGACAGACCAAAACGAGATTTGCCAGACTCAAAGGAGATAAATTCGTCAAAGCAAAAATGAAATTATAAGAGATAGAATTTTTCATTTTTCCTGCTTCCTACTTTTCTTTTTTTTGTGATTTAGTTAGTCGATTAACTGGTACAAGGATTTTGGTTTTGAAAGGTTAAGCTTGGACTTTTTGTTTATGATTTTCTGGGTTTCTAGAAGCAGTGATGAACAAGAGAAAATTGAAATAAGAAACTTGAGAGAAAAATTTCACAAGAGAAAACCAAATGCCCATGAGAGATGAGAGAAAAGGAGGGTAAGTAAGAAAGAAAGAAATCGAAGCAGAAAGGCCATGGAGTTTAAGCAGCTATCGCTGATGAATTTTATCGGAGATGGCAGAGAAAATAAAGAGGGGAATATATTAAAATAGATTCTAAATTAAAAAAAGAGTTTTTTTATTAATTTTTTATAATTTGAAAATACTTCACTTACTTTTCAAGAGCTGCCAAATCACCCGCCACATCATTACGAGGGGGAGGGATTTGGTGCTTTTTCACCAACTTGAGGGGAGAGTATTTGAGGTAGCATCCAATTTTTAGTGCTAACTTAAGGGGTGTATTGATGCATTAGGCCAAAATTATAAAATGATTAATTCATAGAATAAGTTTCTTACATAAATTTAAAACAATTTAAAAAATTTTAACAAAATATATATAAAACATGCTAATAAGAAAATGCCCAAAATTATAATAGTACTACTCAAAACAATAAAATTTCAAAAATCACATGTATTCAGTATTCTAGCTACTAGGTTTCTAGATGTCATTCCTAAATAATTCGAAATGAAAGCCATTTATACTTTTCATCTGCATCTCCTAAAGTATTATATATTTAGTATGCAAAAAAATGAATTTCAAAATCCTTCTATATTTGTGGCATAGATAAAATATCTTTCATAACCTAATCAATAGAACAACCAGGCTGATCTCCTAAAATTTCACATAATGTTGTAGTTTTATTTCTGACACACTCATCAATAGTTTCCTTCAATTCCTTAATGATTTCAGTAGCTTGTGCATTACTCTCATCTTCTTCTCGAGGAAAACTTTGCCCCCTCTTTTCTTTAAACAATAAGATAAGTAATTATAGCCGTTTTTGGGTTAAAGAAAAATTTGTGGTACAATATAAATCTATTTACCAAAATATGATACTTTTTAACTATTGTCATAATAGTACTAGTTTGTCAGAAAAAGTAGATTGAAAGCATCAAATGCCCACAAATCAAAAGTCTGACTTTGGTCAATTAAAATGAACTGAATATCACTGACACAATTCGACTTTAATTAAAGCTGAAAATGTTTGCAGGTAAAATGTTTTTGTTAATTGTTTTGTACTTGTAATGATTTAATAAATAAAAATGTTTGTTCAATATTTGCTTTCTCCATTAATACTCAACTCCCACAACAAATAACCCATTAATGAAATAACAAATTCATTTATTTTATTATAATTTTTTCTCTCTTTAATATACTTAAAAAAGATTTCCTTCGGTAATATTTATTTACTTCGTTATCACCACCACTTTCACTCTCTATTAAAGAAAATAGTTTTTCTACGAAATTATATTGTTCATTCTTATAACTCTCCCTAATTCAAAGCCTTGTTTTCTAATTTGCTCTTACTAATGACTATATTGTATATGCATAAAAATAAGTAGTACGTACAAAGATTTTTTTCTTTAAATAATAAATAATAAAATTTAATTACAAGATTCTTAAATAATACACTTGAACATGTCTAATTGAATATATTATAAAGCATAAAAAAATCAATTCCGTTACCGGGATTCGAACCGGGAAATCCAACAATAAACCAGTTTCAACTTCAACATTTATATTGCTACAGCGGATTATTTAATTAAGATAAGCAAAAATTATTAATAAAGATTAAAACTTAAAGAGATGGAAATTCAGAAAAAATCCATTTACTTTTCTGTATTTTCGTAAGTGGTCAAAATATATAATAAAAAGCAAATTCTAACCAGAGCCCCCACACCAGGTTCAATCTTAATAGCTAATGGTCTTTTTCTATGGTCTAGCAAAGTTTTTTTATTTTTCAATTGATTTGAGCATTTACTTTTTTAAGTCCATTGCACCTTAACTTTTGAAGCAAAATTCTAGTAAAGCCTATTCGGATGGATGTTAATAAACACTTCAAAAGAGATATACATTGAAGGGGTGTTTTGTTTATGCTATTTGAGTATTTAGCCTTGGGTTTGGTCTCATTGACTATAAAGTAGGTATTTACATTGAAACAGAAACATGTATTTTTTTTCCAGCTAATGTACAAATTTTGTACAAAGGAATCATATGCTAGAATCTCACTTAGGTGATGAGACTAGAGAGACAAATTTAATAGTAAGTTTCATGATGGACTTTATGAAGAATAATTTGTCAACCTTCCTTTTATATTCAACTATTCTCATAATTTTCATTTGTTACTACCAAAAAATAAGTACTTCTTCTCATTTCTCCCAACGTTTCTCTCCATCTTCTTACAATTTCCCTTTCATTCTTAATAACATTGATTCCAAGTTTCTTTGAACATACTCTCAGGCAAAAGAAAAGTAAGTTACGGTATTATTTATTTACTTTTTATTCAATTTAACTTTTTGTATATTTATAATAGCTTTTGTGTTTATGACTATGAGTATAGTAATATTATTTTTTGTTAACAGATATGGCAAATTCATTGATCGGATTTCCCTTTCCTATTTGAAAATTAATTTCAACTTTCGTTGAATCTACTCTCAAACAAAAAAAGTAAGTTATGTTATATATTATGTATTTACTTTTCATTGTCGTGTTAATTATTATTTTTTACTCTATTAAAGATTTTGGAGATTTATAATCGTATAATTAATTAATGTTGTTAACTTCTATGTTTATGAGTATAATAAAATTTATTTTTTTGTGAACAAATATGGCAAATTCATTCCTGGCAATTCTAAGATGGGGTGGAGAAAAAATAAGAATTGAATTTGGTATTGATTACGAGAATGGGTATAACAAATCAATAGTCATGACTAAACAATTCGATATAAATTTGTTACACGACAAAATTAGAGCTGCCATCAAATTATTACCAAATGAAAAAATTAGTATGGTTGAATTTCGATATCCCAATGTTATGCACGGTGACAATTTACAGTACTCTTGTCTTGAATTGTAGGATAATGGTGATTTGATTATGATGTTGTGGATAATTAACAATACCATTGACATGCATTTTATTGAATTATATATTGAATGTAATTAACAATGGTGAATTTCTTGCACAAGCATGAGATGGGTATGGTCTATCTAATTATCAACCTAGTGATGATGATTTTGACAATGAGCAAGAGGAGGAAGAAGAGGATGACGAGGAAGAGGAGGAGGAAATTACAAACGAGGAGCACACAAGTGAAGTAAGTAACATTGCATCTTCATCAAATTTTGAAGGGATTCGGCTTTGTAATAGTTTCACTCCTTCATTCTTTTCAATTATCATATTGTATACACAGTGTGATAATTGAACTATAGAAAACATTCATTTGAGACAAACAATAATGCTTTACTTTGGGATTCATCAATGAATCTTGAGAAAGGAATGTTTTTTCAATCAAGAGAAGTAGTTAAGCTGCATTTAAAGAATACTCAATGAGGCACTAAAAGGAGTTTCGGAGCAAAGAAACAAGGTCAAATACTATCACATTGATTTGTAACGAATATCATTATGGATGCCAATGGAAGTTGCGTGCGACATGTAAGAAGAAAAACAGTTCTTTGTAGGAGATCACAAAATACAATGGAAATCATACTTATGATTTTCTATCATCGCAAGACAATAGAATTCTTAACACTGACTACTTGCATCATATAATGGAGGCTATGGTGAGGAAAGATGCATCCTTGAAGATACGTGTGATCCAATCAAACATTAAACAAAGATTTCATATTCAAATTAGCTACAAGAAGGCATGGCTGGCAAAAATGTAAGCAATCGAGAAGATATATGTAGATTGGGTAGAGTCTTATAATCGTCTACGCCCATGGATTCATGCTGTAAGTATTAAGAACCTAGGTTCTGAATATTATATTGATACTTGTCCTTATTATGGGAATGGACAATTGGTCCCAAATGTCAAATGCTTTGAGAGTGCAGTATGTTTTTGGAAACCTTGTATTGATGATTTCAAATATTATCAACCGGTATTGTATATTGATGGTACTTTTCTAACTGGTAAGCACAAAGGTGTACTGTTAATAACATCAGCACTTAACAGAAATAACGCAATTTGCCTATTAGGTATTCTGTTGTTGAAGTTGAGAACAACAAAAATTGGGAATACTTCATGCACAGTGTACGCGGAGTAGTTTGTCCAAATAGATGAAATGTTTGTGTTATATCTGATAGGCATGCTAGCATTATGGCAGCTATGCAATGTGAAAGCTGGAAAATGGCACCTCATCAGTTTTGCATTCGCAACCTATAAAGTGATTCTCACTCATCCTGAGCTACCGAAAGAAGATTTTACCTAAACCGATTCGGAGAAAACAAACTATTCAAGAATGTGGGGTTAAAAGAAATTATCACCAACGCGGACACTAAATTATCTTCATAAGTTGTTTATTTAAATATTATACTTTAATATTTTTTTAATTATTGAATGTGTTGTATATATGTAAAATCATTTGATTATTTTTTTAGCATATCAAAATCAACGAAGAAAGTTTGATAAGATGATTTAGTCACTTGAGCAAAATGAGCTTGATACATATGAATGGATAAATGTAATCTTAAAGGAAAAATGAGCCATTTTATATGATGGTGGAGCTCGTTGGGGTAGCATGATAGCTAATGTTGATGAATCTATAAATGGAATAATGAAATTTGTTCGAGGAATGCCTATCGCAACAATGATAGAAATTATCTATTTGAGATTAGTGGATCGTTTTGAAAGTAATAGAAATCGCTGCATGACCTAAATGAATGATGAACATATTTTTACTGCTTTTGCAATTAACATTTTAAAAAAAGGAGGATCATGAAAGAAAAAAGGAGGATCATGAAAGCAAATGGGCATCATGTAAGAAAGTATGACTCAAGGATTGGCATTTATTAGATAATAACTCCATGCCAAAATTCACAAGAAAAGAAGGAAACAATTAGGTTGTGGGCATGAAAGAGATGAGTTGTACTTGTGGAAAATTTCAACAACTACAGTTGCCATGTTCTCATGCAATTGCCGCTTGCCTTATAGGGGGTCTTAATTACAGAAGCTTTGTTCATCCAATTTACAAAATTGGAAAATAACATAAAGTGTTGGTCTACCAATTTCGTTCCAATCAGAGACCGTGCCTATTGGTCGATAATGAATGGACCAACAATCGTTCTGAATTTAGATTGGATGAGAAAAAAAGGTCGGCCTAAGGTAAAGCGCATTCGTAATGAGATGGATTGGAATGATGCAAGTGCTAAAACTACAAGTTTTTGTAGTAAATGTGCTTTATCTGGTCATAATGGTAGGACATGTAATAGAGTTTAATGTTGTTTGAACAATTTAGTAGTAGTTTGCTTTTCAATTTAGACTTACTATTTAATGAATATGAATTTTCTTAATTAATGTTTAAAGAAATTCACAGTTTAATTATTTGATTATATATATACACACATATAGACACACACTTAATGTACATACTATGTTGAGGACATAACAAGTTTCTTAATATATGTTTATAATTTTATGTGATTCTTCATTTTTCATGTAAAATCTTTAATTTGTATCAATTATGCTTTATAATATTATTATTATAAAAATCTTGTAATTAAAGTTTATTATTTATTATTTTAAGATTAAATTCTTTGTAGGTATTACTTATTTTTATTCATATATATATATATAATATAGTCATTAGTAAGAGCAAATTAGAGAACAAATTGAATTAGTGAGAGTTATAAGAATGAACAATATAATGTTGCAAGCAAAAACATTTTCTTCAATAGAGAGTGAAAGTGGAAGAGATAGTGAAGCAACCAAAATATTGTGGAAGGAAACTTTTTTAACTATATTAAAGAAAGAACAAATCATATTAAAATAAATGAATTTATTGTTTCATTAATGGGCTATTTATTGTGGGATTGATTATTAACGAAGAAAGCAAATATTGAATAAACATTTTTATTTTTTACTTCATTACAATTACAAAACAATCAAGCTTTAACTAAAGCTAAATTGTAATGATCAATTCATTTTTTATTGACCAAAGTTAGATTTTTAATTTATTGACATTGAAAGGTTTTAATCTACTTTTTCGACAAACTAGTACTATTATGATAATAGTTAAAAAAGAGTATCATATTTTGGTAAATAGATATACATTGTATCATAAATTTTTCTTTAACCCTGTAGTTTTTCGGAGGCGAACACCAGAAAACTTCAATTTTTCGGATGGCTAGTGAGCAGGTGCCTTTGCAAGCCCTCCCCAACTCCGCCTTGAAGAACATTCATGTTTGTTTCATTTATGACAATATAGCAATTTACTTTATTTAGTCTACAATGTAATTGCAATTTTTGGATAATCTAATCCCCTGTTTGTAAACGTAAATGGCCACAAATTTATAAATTGAGGCTATATTATCTAAAAGTTGCCATGAATCAAGAATCAAATTACATGAGCATGTATCCATTGTCATAAAAATTTAGGCCAGTAGACGTACAAAAAAAAAGTTTGCCAGTGCATTTTTTTTGTAGGATTCAGTATTTATTTTCAGTTAAAATTTAATACATATTATGATTGCAAATGCATATTAAAGAAAAAGGATGGAATATAGTCTTTCCATATAGCAATTCACCATCAAAGACCAAATAAGACAAAAACAAACCAAACCCACAAGTCTGGCATTTTTTTTATTTGGTAACACAAATAAAACATATAACAGAGTTCATATATTATATTATGCAGAAGCACCGCTATGCTGGAGACATGCCACCTTATTCAGACAGCACGAAATCGTACATTTGCTAATGCTTTATGACAGATGAAGAAACAGATGTATGGAAAGCATAAATTCAAGGAAACATGCCTCAATCTTTTATTTAGTAGCTAATCAGGCCATGAATCCTGTTGCAGAACTGCAACTTTACTTGTCATCAGTCGTCATCAGAGTGCTTCTTGTGGTGGTTCCTACGGCGACGATGTTTCTTCTCATCATCATCATCATCGTCGTCATTATCAGAATCATCATCCCCCTGCCATGTCACACATATGTACATAAGAAAACACACCAGAAAAAATGACAGAATAAGCCCCACTCTCCCCCTTCTTTTCAAGAGAAATTCTATTCACATTGAAGTAAAACTTCATGGTTTATGTTAAATACAGATACACGGTTTACTGGAGCATGAAGAACATTCGCTCCTTTAGTTTTAGTATCGATGACAAAGAGAACAAAGAAGAACAAATAAAAATGTAACTGCAAATCAGAAGAGTAGTTTAGGAATAGAAGATGGATGCTTTTGAGAAAATATGCCACTAGTAATATCTGCAGGATTTATTTGGGAGAATATGCTTTATTAAAAGAATTCCTATTCCTATTCCTAGCAGTAAATCTAAGCAAATAAACAATTGGTAATCATTACTAAATCATGGGAATTAAGTAAATATAATCAACTTCATTATTTATGACTTATGAAGTATGCAATTCAGCATTGTTGGTTACTTTCATGCTTTAAATAAGGCTACAGTTTCACATAGTTGCAGCTGGAATCAGGGAGTCCTCCAAATTAAGTAAATACCAATGTTGCAAACTAAGTACAAGCCATTATATAGCCTATGAAAAAACTACTCGAACAGTTACACAGTAGTTGAAAATTTCAGATGTTGGAATCTATTATTGCAATCAATCTCTAGCTTAATTTATAATCACGCATAAAAAACTGCCAATTCATACAAGTATGTTCTGAAAAGGCTGATCAAATATTCTTCAATGAAACAATGGAAAAAAATTTGTTTCAATATTAGAAATCAAAGAAATTATACAGAGGTACATTATAGAAAAGTCAAAACAAAGCAAAAAATGAGAAATGCTTACATATTTCTTGCGGCGGCCAGAGCCTTCATCATCTCCTGAACCATACTTCAGGCGAGAGCTCTCATCATCATCATCATGGCGCTTTTTATAAGATGGCCTCTCATGCTCCTCTTCATTTCTCCCATAACCAGTCCTCCTTGGCGGTTCATCTCCATAACTCGGCCTATCTCCGTATCCTCCTTCCTCTCCATAGCTAGGCTTCCGGCCTCCATATCCACCAGATCCATGTTCTGCCTCTGGTCTCCGGCCATATCCCGATCCATATTCCTCACTTTGTGGCTTCTCAATGTGTGGCCTTCCTCCATATCCACCAGATCCATACTCTGCCTCAGGCCTTCCGCTATGACCACCAGATCCATACTCAGATCCAGGCCTCGGTGGACCAGATTGGAAGCCGTAAGCAGGATCGGGTTTAGCATCTACAAACGAATCCCCGGCACCGGGAGTGATTCCATGAGCAGGAGCGGGTCGGGTCTTGTGACGGGCATAGCTGCCGTACTCCGCCTGGAGATGATCATCGGAATAGGCAGAGGGCTCAGCGTGAGTGCTGAAATGGGGGCGCTCATAGTCGATCTCGTTAATGGAGGATCTGTTGGAGAAGCAGGTCTCTTCGGAATGAGGAAGGGGGCGTCCGTAAGTCAAGACAAGGTCGTATCCGCCACCGTACGGCGTCGGATCATACTCGTCGAAATCATCAACGTCGTCGGCGTCTCTTTCGTAGTATGGCATTGTGGATGTTATTCCTTTCTCTCGATTGGAGACGCAGATGGATCGCCTATTTATAGTATTCTATTTGCTCAAACGACAGCGTTTAGTCATATTTCTGACGACCATATACGTGTGCCTCATTTTGGGCGAAAAGGGAGATTAAAAAAGGACAAATATAAAACTGAAGTAGTCAAACTTTTGTTCGTTTCTTTAGTTCATTTCTCCAAAATTATCAAATTAAATTTCAAGGAAACATACAAATTAACTAGCAATGTTCACTAAAAAAACCTGAAATATAGAATGAAATTGTTTATAGTTCTTTAGTGATGAAAGACAACATACAGTACCCCTTTAACAAGATACAATACCTTTAAAACCGTAGCCTTTAAAATCTCCTGAAATCAAATTAATTTGTTATTTTAAAGAAAAATGGATTGTAAAGGGCAAACAACTAAGCAGCTCCAAAAGCCAAACTACTATTAACTCATCAAAACAAGCTCCACGAGCAACTTTGTGAGCTAATAACATTTGTGTCTTGTTTCATAAGGCAAAACAACATAAAAATTAAAGACATGATCAATTACTTGCAATCCAAATAATAGATGAGAAATAAGAGAGACCCCCATTTGGGCTAAGTAGAGACTCCGACAAGGTACTATTATCAACTTCGATCATATGAAAGATTTTTAAGCTAAGGTAGAGCTTCTCTGAACGATAAAACCTTTTCTTCAAGAATGGACACGTAAAATCAGCTTTTGCACCAACAAACAATCATCCCGCATTGCAAACAATGATACTTCAAAATCATTAAGGCTCCATTGTTGAACATAGCGGCATCCATGTTAAACTTTAAGTACGGTACACACAACAGGAGGATCTCAACTCGTAAATCAAATTTAGTTTTGTACTATGGAACGGTTTGAATAATTTTAAAAATTTTTTATATAAATAAGGGTGTTTTTTAAACAATTTTGTAAATTATGATGATTCAACCCTTAACTTCACATTTTATTGAATTTATCAAATGTAACGAGCATTGCTTATGGTTAATTCTTTTGTATGATATTATTTATGACAGTTTTTTTATATATGAGAATATCAAAGCCAGTTATCGTTCTATAACCATCACTTTTTAGTCTACATTATATATCCTTTTTTTTTATTTCGAATTGAATTTGGTAGTCATAAACTGCCTTATTTAATTGATTAGTTTTTAGTTCGTTCAAAATACAATTGATTAGCTTCTAGTGTAATTTAATATCGGTGAAAGCTGAGAAAAAAACGCAAAAAAATTTGTTCCAACCATGCCATATGATTATGATTCAAATTCTCAATCCAGTTATTTGGTGTTAAAATATTGAGTTAATTTTATAAATAATAGACAAGTAAATTTGGGAGAGATGGTTTCATTTTTCATTTGCTTAAATATCTTTATAATATTTTCAATATATACTTATTCAATTCAATTTGGTACCTATGTGAATGTATGACGTGAATACTTATAAGGGAATATTTCAAAAAAGTACATGTGGTTTA
>CATIWQ010369214.1:0-22036 GCA_949673415.1 Euphorbia schlechtendalii
ATTCCTCACCTTTTGCATAACTCATTGGTTATCCTCTCTTTCTTTTGATTTTTCACTCTTAATACCCTCATCCTTTATTGATCAATTTCAAAGTATTATGGCTATAGTTTCCCAACACTTTAAACACACTCAATACTTAAAGGATATATTCGAGATTTGCATATAAAACTCATAGTAAGAATACCATTAGATATTACTCCACTTAAACTTATCGAAAGCATTAAACTAAAACTGTATAACTTATACTAATTCATGTTGCATTGAAATATAAATCGAAACTTACTTGGAATGTTGCTCTTGAATGTTACTCACCACTCATCCTTGCCAAAATTGATAAATGTTATGCACTAACATCAAACTTGTAAATACCTAACACTCAAAATAACCTTGGACAAATGTTAGTAAAGTATAAGAATGGATAATGTATAAATAACAAAAATTTTCAAATTCTTCAATTTTTTTAATTTTATTCAAAATATTTTTTGGGATTTACAATTGCCCCCCCACACTAAAGAACACAATGTCCTCATTGTAGAAGACTTTATTCAATTGAAAATCTAGAAACAAACAACTAGTCTAAAAATATGAAAAAGAAAAGTAAAGAAAAGAGAAAACATGTTCTATTGAGAAGGAGAATCTGTGGGACTAGGAGTAAATTGACAATTTTGTTTTCGAAAGAAGGATAATAATTTTCGATGCATTGATTTATTTTTCTTCTTAAGAATCTTCATGTCTCTTTTCATTACTCCAAGTTTCGCTTGGCAATTATCTAATTTTTGTTGCATGCTCACCTTCCAAATCTTCCGAAGCTTCGTTTTCTTCTTCTTCGTCTTCTTCAACTTCAAGCATTGGAGCTTTTCCATGTCGACGGCTAATGGTTGGATTAGATGGTTTAATGGAAGAATCTTCATGAGCCAAGTTTAGCTTCTTGGTGCGGTTGGAGTAGGAGTAGAAAGAATATACACCATTGTTCTCTTGAAGAAGTTTAGTATTCTTTAAATAAGTCCCATCTATATAGCGAAAATACTCACCCGATTGTTGGACATAAGGGAGTTCACCTCTTGAACCCAAGATAATAGCGGTGATAATTTCGGCCACTCCAATCTTGTTCCTCATGCTTGTAGAATTCTTCTTCATCATATCCCATATGATATCCGCAAATTCCAAATTTTAGTTCATCAAAGAACAAGAAAGAACAAACAAATCTTTCTTTTGGACTTTGGTATTCTCTACTCGACAAAATACCGAAGTGGAAAGGTATTTGTGGAGAAGAAGAATGCACTCATCCTTAATAAGTTTATTAGGAGAGTTTTTGGGATCGAAGACTCTCTTACCCGATAATTCTGCTCAAACTCAATTTGGTTGAAGAGTATCTGTCATGCTCGATGAATTAACTATCTCGAATCCGAACCATTCTCCCATCATCTCTCTTGTGACAGTGTAATGTCATCTTTGATTACGAAATTGAATTACCCTCTTCCTTGCATCTTCATAGTC
Organism: Euphorbia schlechtendalii; assembly: GCA_949673415.1. NCBI lineage: Eukaryota > Viridiplantae > Streptophyta > Magnoliopsida > Malpighiales > Euphorbiaceae > Euphorbia > Euphorbia schlechtendalii. The sequence goes on from CATIWQ010369214.1 coordinate 1,498, forward strand.
GAATGTTACTAGACATTTGAGAATCTAATCTTGATTTTGTGGAAAACGTAAATCCACAAACTTTGTGAGTCTAAGAGCATAAGATAAACCTCAATCTCTCTATAGAGATTCAATGTTTCCAAGGAGACCAAATCTAGGAATATCATCTCGGTGATATCTAATTTGTTAAGCTTTTGAAAGCGTTTGCCTTCTTTTCTTATCCTAAAAGGGAAAGGACAATCATACTCCTCTTGGTATGTTTGGCTTTCTCTTCTATTTGCTGACTTCTTCAAAGGCATCTTGATTGTTTGAAGTGTAAAGGTTAAGAAGAAAAGGATGAATGTTGAAGATGAAGAAATTTCAGAGATTTGTAAGCTTTTTGAAGGTTGTGGTGGCTAAGGCTCAACTTAAGATCTATTTATAGAGGTTTAAGGGGTCTCTAATTGGTCATAATTAACAATATAGCCGTTTAAGCTCAAAACTAACCGTTAATGGAAGTTTTAGCCATCTATCGCATGTCAAATCACGATCTGTAACGGTTATAAATTGCCCGTGTCACGATCGTGAAGGTTAGTTATCATCGTGATCTTCCTCATGATAGAAATAGAAAGTTTTGATATCCAATAATCACGAGCGCGAAATGTGTCGCGGTCGCGATCTTCTTTATTTCTTCAAATTTCTTCAATTTAGACTTGTACCTATAAAAACTTAGAAACACAAACATAAACAAACATTGTTAAATACAAATGATAAATATTTACTATTATACCTTGAATAATCATGGTGAAGATAGCAATTGAACATCGACATCTTGTTGTCCAAATTTTCATTTCATATTTAACAAACATCTCAAACAAACATTGAAACACAAAATCAAACAAACACCAAACAAACATACGAAAAGAAAAGACTATACAAGGTTCTAAATCTAAATGAAAAGAAAATGATCTATTTAGGAGTTAGCGATTCAATCATTTATCAATCTTATAACGTGACTCCCACAGATCTCTTTCAACATCATACACCAAATTGTGGATGTCATTAATGTTGTGATTAATAGAGACTTTTTCTTCCATTAAATCATTTAACTTCCTCCTAAGATTGGTTGAACTATTCCTTTCTTCCCTAGCGATTTCTTTTTCTCGCTTTTTATCAACTTCTACTTGCTCATCCCATGATCTCCAATCATAGGTTATCCCATTTTCTCCAATGCACTTAGTTAGAAATCCATACTCGAAGAAAACTTTCATAGTTAATTCCAGAATTTCATCTTCGTCAATAAAGACTTTCGCAACACAAGGAATTCTCCCAACTTGTCCTCACAAATTTGCCATAGTTTGACACCCGTGCGCTATCCTACCAGGGTCAATTGCGGTAGACATAAAGTCTCCATCATAATTCCAGATACGTCCACAGGTATGCCTTTCCAAACTGCTTCCAAGATAAACAATTCTTCGAGAATGATAGTGTCGAAACTAGTCCTACCAAACAGTGCTCCACTTAGATAAAAGTGTAAAGCGAGCAAATTGGGATCTCGGATCCACCGATTATAGGCAGATTCTTATTTGTATTTAGCTTGGCCGGTAAGGCGATTCCAAGTTGGTAATGGATCCCAACCAAGAAGCATTTGTAGTAACAATCTTTAGGGAATCCCAAATTCTTCTCTAGTGCTTTCCTCGATAACTTATACTTCTTCCCTTGGTGATGATATTCTAAACAATCCATCTTATCATTCATCCATACTAACGTTATTAGCATCTCCATACAATTATCCTCACTATTTCCAATGATAATGTTGGAATAGATAATGAAATTTAGAATTCTAAGGTAATACATTACCCTTTCATAGATTCCCAAATGAACAAAACTATTCCTATGGATAACATTGGAACTCGTGAATTCTACATCTATGATGGTTTCAAAATGATCACCTTCCTCTCGAGAGTATATTGGAAACGGAGCTTCATGCCACTCTTGCAGATTTGAAGGAGGAATGAGATTAGATTTGTCAGGGGGCACCATTTTGAAAAGGAAAAGGATTGAAAGATTTTCAAGGTTTGGAATGAATATTTTGTCTGAAGGAAAAGGATTTTCAGATTTCTAAAGTGAAGGATTATGAGAATTTGCACTCACATATATAGAGTTTGAGAGAAACCGTCGAAAAACTGCCAAACTACTGCAGTTTTAGAACAAGTCACGATCGTGATCACAAGTCACGATCGTGACTACACAAAACAAGAAACAAGATGTTTTAACAAGGGAATTTACGAGGGCTATATATGTCGCGAACGCGAATGTTTAAAATAGAAGAAAATCTTCTATTCGTCAATAATTAAGATGAAATATTATGATGTATCACTTCCAAGGTGATTATTTCATAATCTTTTTCACATCCAAGTTAGGATTGACAAATTATACAGTTTAGGAAAGAAATTAAATAGATATAATTAGAAAATGTATCGTACTCTCCAAAAAATTAAATCTCTAGAATGCACTTTCCTTCCCTAGCAACGGCGCCAAACACTTATTCGCCACTTTTCTACTGATAAGTTTAATAACTTGTTCGTAAGATTTTTGCTTTAAAGTATAGGTGTTATCAATACCACTTATCAAATAGAAAAATGATGATAACTGCAAGTATACAATTGCGATGTAGTTTTAAAAGATATCAATCCCACAAGGAAGGAACCATCTCTAAAGATTAACAAGTGGAACAGAACAAAAGAAAAAAAATGTAAATTAGTTTGGAGGATTTGAATGATAGATGGATAGATAAATGTATGAAAGATTAGAAAAGATAAAAAGTATATAGATATTCCCTACGAACAAGTATAGATAAGAAAACATGCAAGGTCATTAAAGATATTATGTACACTAGACTAATTTAACAAATTAGGTTATAGATATTTAGATATTCAATTATTCACCGCAGAGTAACATATGAAATGACTTTTCTAAATCTAGTGTAAAAGAATTAAGATGATTATATAAACCTGGATGAAAATATTACTATACTTAGTACGGGTCGCTCTCACAAAGCCATATTTAGCAAGTTACCATTCCAAAAATGTACGTTGGCTCACTAAACAGCTTTATAATCACAGATCCAGTGATCATACACAATCTCGTTAACCCTAAAACTACTCTTAAAGTTAACTCAAAAGTGTATAACTTGATTAATATAAAAGACTCAACATGAAATACACATTATGACACATAGACATATCATAAACTTCGAAATAGAAAGTATAAGTAGAAAACAAAGCAAAGTTGTAAGGTATGCAAGTGAAAACTAAAGTTGATCAAACTGCATCCACTCTTTAATGGGATTCATCAATTCCCGCAATTCTTGCGTCTGCTTTGAATTCGGTCTCGACTTGTACAGAACCTCCGCTAGGATGCTTTTCTTTCTGAATATCGAACAAATGAATATTAAAGAATGAAAACTTTTATTGATAAGTGATTTTCAATCACACTTATACAACAATCGCTCGAATATGTAAAGAAATCTAGTGATTGAAATAGGGTTCGAATCACTTATACATTTTCTCGCTAACACTTATGAAAGTAGCGAAATCTAGATATTTTAATTCTCTATCTATGCAAACAAGTCTAACATGCCATGCTTCACTTTATCCACCACTTGTTTCATGAAATTGGTAAGTTTGGAGCCTTATTTATAGAGTATGAAGGGTTGAGTCTATCCAAACGAAGAGTCGTGTCCATTGGCAAAAGATTGCATCACTTCATTATGATTGGATGAGAAGCTTTATCCTTATCCACAATGGAAAGGCACCTTTCATGATTGGTTGACTTCTAAAAGGTGTCTTTTTGTTTTGGTAGTTGATGGTGGTTGATCGTTCTTATCTAGAGTTTGATAGCTGAGAAGAGTTGACAAAAAAATGTCAATGTCGCGACCGTGAATACTTGGTTGGCAACTTTCTGCTCTGAAGAATACTAAGTGGCTGTGAATTCTGTTTTTCTTCAAAATCCTTCTAGTAACTTTACCGATCTTTGACAGCTTCGATCCTAAGCCAAATCCTTAAGTTCCATGTATCTTTTTGCACCTTTTTCACTCTTTTTTTCATATATTTCCAACTTTAATAATTTTACTTCCAAAATTTACCTAGTACCTACATTTTCTTAAAAAAAAAACTACATACCACGTGAAATCTTTTATATGAAGTATAAAAATGACTTAAACTATGGTGTTTAATGTGTAAAATTATTATGATAATAAGTGCAATTATACACTTATCAACAAGATAATCTTTTGCAAAAGGTGAATGTTTATCTAACAGCCTATCAGTCATAGTCTATATATCAAGTTCTAAATCTCTTTCAATTCCTATCTGAGTCATTTTTTTAAATAACCAAAGTATTCTTTATAATGATCATTGGCAAGGATCCCATCATGTTTCCTAGAGGAATAAAAAAATTTCAATATTTCATTCCATTATACTTTCATGCCTTCATCAATTCCTTTGAGATGAATCAGCATAGATTTTAAATCCATAACATCATGTTATTTCTTAAGCTTTAAGGTCATGGTTTTAAGTATCACAAGTGATACTGCATGTTTGGTCCGATACATCTTAAATAACAAATCAAAGGTGAGGTGAATGCAGTTACTTAGTACTTTTTAAGTTTATAAAATTAATTTTCCAAGTATAGATTTAGATGTGTGCTGACTAACTTTGTACTGAGAGTTGGTCTAAAAACTATAAACTACTTTGCTTCGCTAACTTAGTTTATCTTCAATCGATGCTGAGTACTTTACTCAGCTCGGATTTGTTTTTCAAGCTTAACGATGAAAACAGAGAGAATGATGAATGAGAAAGACATTATAAAGATAAGCGATAAAGGTAAGAAACTTTAACACCTGAGATTTATCTTGGTTTAGCCCCAAGCCTACCTCCAATCCCCGGATTCCTTTCCAAGCATTAATCCACTAGTGTTTCTTTCCTTCCTTAGGTGGAGAAGCCTTTACAACGGGTGGAACGATTACAGAAAGTACCTTTCTTTCTAATTACATCTCAACCACAATTTAAGAACTCTTCCTAAATCATCACTCAGATTTTGAATACAGATGCAAACTAAAAATTTGAACTTATAAAAATCATTGAATCCTTTTACAATGTTAAATCTAAGGTTTGATTCTCTCTATTACAAACAGATTAGGAGATTTACGTTTACTTAGAATGCTTGATTTAGAATTTCTAAATGCTGGGAATATTTTGACAATATTTCAGTTCTTAAGAAATTCGAGGTAATTCACCAATTTTGAACTTCTACTTCAGTCTTCTATTTATACTTGAAAGTCTTGGAAGTAGCCATTGCAAATTTTTTATCCTAACTTTGTCTTCAATTTCTCTTCTCTTCAAATCTTTCGAATTTGTGTTTTTGAAACAAATTCCATGATGTTTAGAGATAGAGAATTCGAACGTTGAAGCGCGAGATTGATCTGTTAATTCGAATGCATAAAAAACTCATTTCTTCAAGCAAAGTCGTTCAGATAGAGAGGCATGCGAGATGTAATGTGGAGATTTGTGATTTTTCTGGTTACTAACATTGTAGAGTTTCGTGGAAACACTAAGAAACGGCGCATGTTAGAAGATTCCTTTTATCTTAGACTTTAGCGAGGATTCTCCAACATTCCGTATTGACACATTTTCATTGTGAGGACCACTTGAAATATCTTCTTTAATTTTAACTTTTTTTCTCTTGAAAAGTATCAAAGGAATATTTTATCCCTCACAGATAGCATTAAAAGAATATGTGTCATTTAATCTCTAAGTGTCAAAGAACTCATATTTTATAAAATAAAAGTTACTTAACTTTAGTGAGCCTATATCTTGTAAATTATGTGATACTAGACTGGAATCAGCTTTTCTCACTCTAAGCCATAACTTAATTAAAAACTCAGTAAATTGAGTTGTTTTCCCTTAAACAAACTCAAGTAAACTTATTTAATTAAGAGTCTACTTAGTACTAAATTAAATTCTCTATCATAAACAATTTGTTATTTTTAAAACGTTAAGTATTGTGAAGTACTATTAACTTGGGTTCAACTATCTCCCCCATTTTAGAATAGTTAACAAACTAGGTAGTAGAAGATATTAATTGAATAAATAGTTTAAGATATAAAAGCACCTGATAGATGATGTAAGACTCTCCCATGTTGAGTGAACTCCTTAGTTAGTGTGGACTTCCCCATACCTAGTGGATTCTCTTCGGTCAGCTTAACTCCCCCATACTTAAAGGAATTTTCTTCAAATTTGGACTTTATCTTACTTCAACTTTTTTTTGAGGTTAGTCTTTTCATTAATTCCTGCAGCAATTTATAATAGAAATAACAGGCATAGTACAACAAATATAAAGTTAAGAAGCTCTTAACTTGGAGATAAAACAAAAATTGAATTTTTCATTAATATTAAAAAAACTTAGGTAGTACACAAAATGTGTTCTACACTAAGTGATTACAGTTCAACCCTATTACAAGTTATGAATCTATCTACAGCTATTTATGAGACTAATAGGAAGATTGTCCAATAGATTTTGGATAGCCGCTTTGATGGTGCGATTGATGTTATTACTATTGATGATGTTGATGCTGAGACTATTGAGGTTGAGGTGCGCTGAGACCTTCTTGGAAGAGAATGCTTATATTATTATCCAGTTCTTGCTGAATCTTCCACTACTTTCTCCGCCTTTGTAATCTGGCCTTTCATAATTTGATCCAGCCATAGGTTAAATGAGTCGATAATAGCTTGGAAGTCCTCTTGCTTCCCTCTAACGGCTGGAGTAATCTCTGACTCGAGCTGCTCTTTTCCTTTTAGTGATAGGATGTCTTGATCATTAAGTTCTTCAATATGTAGGTGATGACACTGGGTGAGATGAGCTATCTGATCGAATCCTCGATAGGAAAAATGTTGAAAGCATTGTAGAAGACCTCTAAAATCTAAAGCAGAAAGAGCTATCTTCAGTTTGGCTTCCATGTCAATGATCCTTGGACCGAAATTGTTCATTGTTTGAGCAGTGAATTCAATGTCCTTTGAATCATACATCCCAATGGTTATCAGCTGATCTACATTCTTTTGCATGTCATATAGACGATCCTTGATGGCATTCAACTTTTTATGCATAAAGAGACCATTTATTGGGTCAAGTAACTCAATTGGCTCTGGAAATAATTTTCCCATCACTTCGAGGAGAGCTTTTTGTACCTTCTTGACTAAATCATCAATGTTGTCATTGATCACTTTACAAGCTGAGTTAAACTTCTCATCTAGCGCATCCAGATTAGGAAAAACTTCTAAACTTTCTTAGTAATCTCATCAACGATCTTGATTACCCGATCAATCTTCTTATCATAGCTTACCAAAAGCTTTGACATGCTTTCCATCAGTCAACACATTTTGTGACTAAGATCTTTGGTTACATTAACTTCTTTGTACAGGTCGCTTATTTTGGAGTTAGTGCTCCTCTTTATTTTAGCCTGCTCTTTGCCAAACTTGTGAAACTATGTAGCTTGAGTTACCAATGTGGCATTCAAGCTACTCAACTGATCTGCAGCAACGTTAATACTACCCTTCATCATTCTTACAACCGTGTTAGCTATAATAGTAGATGTGGGGATAGAGATGACAATTGCATTGAGTTGAGCTGTAGAGTCAGAAAGTCCAGTTAAGATTAGAGCCATCTTGTCCACAAGGCTTTAGGCTCTCTCCTTTGCCAGGTGGTTGCGAATTGCATACAAACTTCCTTGAATCTTCTTGAATTCTTCATGGTTGATTTATTTAGAGGGAATGGATGAGTGTGCATTAAACTTTGGAAGCTTTGCCTTTAACTTTGTGGACAAGTCCATCAATTCTTGAGATAGTAACACGTGGCATATTGCTCCATCCAACTTAGCACCAATTTTGAGAGTTGGGAATTTCTTCCTTGCCAAATCCTGAATCTGAGCCAAGATGGCTGAATCAGCCAAGTCCTCTTGGACTGGCTTACTGCTGGAGGGATTTGCTTCTTCTGCTGTAAAATTTTCCTTATCAACCTCCTCATCTACATTTCCTTGCTGTGTGAAGTTCTCAGATTCAGGAACTTCTCCAATCAGAGGGATTAGAGGGGTAGATGATAGGTTTGAAGAAAAGGTAGGTTCATAGGTATTTTGTATAGTTAATGAAGAGGGGTTGTTCTAGATTTTACAGGAGATGGTATAATAGCTATTTGAGTGTTAGGATGAGGTGGTTGGTAGTTTGTTGAGAGTGGTTTAGAGAAGAAGGGGTATAAACTAGGGAATTTACAGTTTACGAAATGTGAGAAGGAGAATTTATAGGAGAACGAATTTGGGAATTTACATGAGAAGAAGGAATTTGGGAGTTTACAGGATAAGAGGGTATAGGATTTATAACTGAAGTAGGGTTAGGATTTCAAGGTACCTAGTGATTGGCTATTTGACCCAAGGATGGGTCAACCTTAGGTAACTCAGTTTGAGTTGGAATTAACTCAGCCTGATTTTGAATAAGGCTAGGAAAGCTGGAATCAAGAAGAGAAGATTCTTCCTGATTGAGGATCTCCACTTCATCAACAGCATCCTCATCACTACTAACCACTTGAATATTTTTCTTGATTGGTTAAGTACTGGTAGAGCGCTTGGGCTTAGTGCCCCTTGCTTTGGTCAATACTTCCTCCACATTGGCCACAACTTCAGACTTAGCGATTTCAGGGTTCTCTTTAACTTTCTTAGAGCTCCCTTGTCCCACATCATCTTCAACTACCTCAAGCTTGCACTTCTTCAAGCTTAGGGTTTCCTACTCTTCCTTGGCATGTTCTTCCTCTTCAGCCTTTTGTTTCGCCTCAGCTTCCCTCTGAGTGCGAGTTTTGAGTTTCATTTTGTTCCTTTACCTGGCTTGAGGTTGGGCAGGTGTATTTCCTACCCTTTTTTTATTGGGCTCGCTCTAGCCCTTTGAGGTCCAGCCTTTGCCTTTGGTGAAGATGAAATGGTAGCAGTTAAAGAAACCTGCTCCAGTTGAGCAAATAGAGGAACATCTTTTGTGGTCTCTTACTTGGACCCTTCATTGTCCACCATAAACACATACTCATCTTCCTTGAGAACATTCTTGGGGAACATTGTAGGTTCCACCTTAGCCTTCTCCAGCTTGAGGTCCTAAGCTTTGGTGTAGTGGGTGTGAACCTTCTAGTTCTTCAGTTTGTTGAAGTGGCTCATGTCTAGCCTTCTCTTCAGCGGAATCACTATCTCACCTGACCCATCTACAAAAGGCATGACATCCAATCTCACAGCCTTCATGAGAGCGATGATGAGGTAACTGTAATGGTAGATGGTAGTAACTTTGGTCAGGTGATGAAGAATAAGCATCGGCTAATTGAGTTACTTACCCTCTACCATATGGTAGACCATATACCTCTCAAAATAGGTGCAACTGCTAAGATTCTATCTTAGGCCAGATTAACTTCACTAGCAGCACATGATAAGCCCTAGCCTCCCAACTCATCTTAGATGCCGCTATCGCTCCGAATTCATAGTCAATAGGGAGATCGCAAGCCTTTAGGATAGCTACTTACTCCTCATCTCCAATTCTTTGCAACTTGGTTCCCTTAAGTGGTATGTTGAGGAGACTTGCCACCAGCTCCATGCAAATCAAGTACGATGTGTTACTGAATTCTAAAAGAAGCACATCACCGTAGCCTTGGATTGTGTAGAGACTCTAATAGAAGCCTTGGATCGGGATTTTGATAGCAGGTCCTTCAAGCAATAGAAATTGACTTAGGTTTTACTGCTTGATAACCTTGTCCATGAACTTATTCATCAGAACGCCCTCATAATTGACTTCAAATACAGGACCAAAGTCCTGATTCTCTGACCAATCCACCTTAGTGAAAATGGTTCCATAGGGGAACACACTCTTCTCCACTATATCATCGATGTGCACATACATGCTCTTCTTGGAGACCACTTGAAGTTTTAGGATTTTCTATGTGTTTGTCGTTTCACTTGAGAGAAGATGAGAGAATTAGGGTTGTTTTCCAAAAACGATTGAGATTTCAAAATTGCTAGTTGCTACAGCTTTTATAAGCACTCTTCAATTTGCAGTGATACGTGGCACTTTCTCAACACAAGATGAAAAAGAATGCTGAGATTAACAAGGATTTAATCGACATAGTAAAATGGTGAGTTTTTATTTCAGAAGGTTCCAATTCAAAAACGTCATTTGGATAAAGTGGCTTTTGAGTTTTAACCCTGAAACTGATTCTCATAGCTTCACTTTAAAATATAGACGGTGTTAAATACTTGTTACCTCGATTGGCTGAGTTGAGACTTGATTTTCAATACTTAGCCAAATTTCTTGAATTTTCTTCACATGGGTTTTGCCATCCTAATAAGCTGCCTTAGAACATTAAATTACTCCTTGGCCAATGGTTTTGTGAATATGTCAACTCGTTGTTCTTCTGAAGGAACATACTGTAACTTAACATCTCCCCTTAGCACATGATCCCATATGAAGTGATGTCTTATATTCACATGCTTCATCCTACCATGTTGAACTGGATTCTTGGATAGGTCGATTTCACTTTTGTTAACACACATAACTTCAAAGCATTTTAACTTTATACCATAATCCTCTAGTTGCTGCTTAATCCATAGCAATTGTGCTACACAACTTCCAGTCGCCATATACTCAGCTTCAGTGGTACTCAGCACAACAGAAGTTTGCTTCTTACTATACCATGAGACAAGGCATTCTCCAAGGAAATGGCACCCTCATATGGTGCTTTTCCTATCGAGCTTATCTCTACCATAGTCAGCATCTGTAAATACTCTAGAAGTGAAATTTGGGCTATTGGGATACCATAAACCTGCATCAAGAGAGCCTTGTAAGTACCAGAGAATTCTCTTAACAGTTGCTAAGTGAGATTCTCTGGGTTTAACTACATCAAGATGCAACGTGGAGATTTGTGATTTATTTGGTTGCTTACGTTGCAGAGTTGCACAGAGACACTAAGAAACGGCGAATTTTAGAGGATTCATTTTGTCTTGGACTTTAGCAAGGATTCTCCAACATTCCGTACTGACACCTTTTCGTTGTGAGGACCACTTGAAATATATTCTTTAATTTCAAGGCTTTTTCTCCTAAAAAGCATCAAAGGAACATTCTATCCCTTATAAACAATGTTAAAAGCATGTGTCATTTAATTCCGTAAGTGTCAAAGAACTCAACTTTTATTAAATGAAAGCTACTCAGCTTCGCTGAGTCTATATCTTGTAAACTATGTAATACTAGGTTGGACTCAACTTTTCTTACTCTAAGCCATAACTTAATTAAAAACTCTGTAAACTAAGTTATTTTCCCTTAAACAAACTCAAGTAAACTTGTTTAATTAAGAGTCTACTTAGTACTCAATTAAATTCACTATCCTAGATAGTTTGTTATTTCCAAAACATTTTAAATACTATTAACTTAGGTTCAACACTACGAAGCATCCTTCTTGTGCTTAAGATATGCCTCTTTCTATTGGTTAGAAGCCCTAACTTCAAGATTAACTGGTTCGGGGGTTATTTAAAACATAATCCAGATTGTTCTTCCTAAGATCTTTTCTTATAGCCTTATACCAGTCATCAAAATTGATCCCAGTCAACTTATTGTCAAGAATTGAGCAAAGGTTTATATTTTGATTCATTGTTCAACCTAGATATAAGATAGAAATTTTTTAAACATTAGTATATGTGCATGAATTTAATATAAGGTATTTAATTAAACACATTTTTCCTACTATTTTCATCGACATTCAATTAGCCCCTTCTGTTAAATTTAGGAAACATGGTTGAACCATTTCCCTTAGTAGGTACCATCCATAACTCATTGAAGGTGACCCCTGCTATAACTGGTAAAGCCATAATAGACAGCCATGGTTGGAACTTATCCATTTGCATTCCATGAAATTGATAATCCATTTGAGTTATCTTTCTCGAGATGTGCGTATCCAATTGTACAACTACTCAAATGTGTCTCCAATCAAGCATTAGCTACAATGATATGGATAACTAACCCAATTCAGTTAAGGCTTAAACCTCATCTAGTCTCATGGCTAAACACATGTTAAGAGAAATCATGTTGTACATGTTCTTACATCCATTACTAAGGTTTGTATCATGACTTATGATAGGAAGAATATTATTTCCATAATATTGTTATAGGGATTTCAATGGTTTAGTCTAGGACTTAACGATGGATATGATTATGATCACAATAATTCTAGGCTACTTGGAATTATTAATCTAAGGGATAATTCTCAAGACTGGTACATCATAATCGTTCGATTATGCCAAGACTCCACATAGCATACAAAACAAACAAGGTCCATGTTTAAGTTCTTATACCCATGTCTATAAGTTTTAATTTAAGAACTTAAACTACGACTGTAAAACCATATGTGGAATCCAATTCCCATACTAGAAATAGACTAAGTCATAAAAAAATCCCTTTAGTACGTCGAATCTAATACCGATGGAGATTTCTAAGTAAGAGAGGCCCCCTTAAAGTAAATGAGATGCCAAGTCCAATCCTTCCCAAAATAACCATGAGAACTTCAATCCCATATACCATAGACAATTGTGATTTAAAGAATTCATTCTTTTAATCGAGTTAAGTATTGGATGACCTTGTATTTAAAGAATTTACACATGTAGTAAAACATTGTTTATTAAATGATAATCACCTAGACTAAGTTTGAGTAAAACTTTAATCTAGTTATCACAATATTTTCTATAATAGGATTTGAAGCCTAAGTCATGCAGATCATATTTCAATTAATTCATATAAAATCACATTTCAATATATTATTATCAATCATCCATAGCATAAGGCAGATTCTAATACCACTATTGGTTAATCTAGACATGTAATGAACATGCAAACTTGCATGGCAAAATTTTAAAACTTAAACATAAAAAGAACTCATGAGCATGGCATGATTGATATAATCTTAACTAAAACGTTCCACAGATGCATTAAGTCTATAAAACTTATTAAAAGAGACCTAGCATCTAAGTGTAGAGCATTGCCAGTTGATGTGTGTGTTCGTAAGGTTTTGACTCTACTAACTTTGAGGATTTATATTTTATAAAGAAGCCAAAAACCTTGTCTCCCACTTTCCTACTGATAAGATAAGAGTTCAAAATACGAACAGGTGTTGTCAATACCGCTTATCAAAATAGAAAAATGGTGACCACTGCAAGTATACAATTACGATGTAGTTTTAAAAGATATCGATCCCACAAGGAAGGAACCAGTTTTAAAGATCAACAAGAGGAACGAAACAAAAGAAAATCATGTAATTTATTTTGGAGGCTTGGAATGATGGATGGATAGACAAATGTATGAAAGATTAGAGAAGATAAAAAGTATATAAATATACCCTACGAACAAGTTTAGCAAAGAAAACATGCAAAATCATCAAAGATATTATGTACACTAGATTAATTTAATAGATTTGGTTCTAGACACTCAGATATTCAATTATTCACCGCAGAGCAACACATGAAATGACTTTTCTAAATGTAGTGCAAACGAATTAAGACGATTATATAAACCTGGATAACAATATTACTATGCTTAGTACGGGTTGCTCTCACATAGCCATATTTAGCAAGTTACCATTCCAAAAATGTTGGCTCACTAAATAGAGTTATAATCACAGATCCAGTGATTATACAATTTCTTGTTAACCATGAATCTACTCTTAAAGTTAACTCAAAAGCATATAACTTGATTAATATAAAAGACTCAACACGAAATACACATTATGAAATATAGACATATCATAAACTTCGAAATAGAAAGTATAAGTAGAAAGCAAAGAAAAGTTGTAAGGTATGCAAGTGAAAGCTAAAGTTGATCAAACCTTATCCACTCTTTAATGGGAGTCGTCAATTCCCACAATTCCTACGTCTGCTTTAAATTTGGTCTCGACTAGTACAGAGCCTCCGCTAGGATGCTATTCTTTGTGAATATTGAATAAACGAATATTGAAGAACGAAAACTTTTATTGAAAAGTGATTTGCAATTACACTTATACAACAATCGCTCGAATATGTAGAGAAGTCTAGTGATCGAAATAAGGCTTGAATCACTTATTCATTTTCTCGCTAACACTTATGAACGTAGCGAAATCTAGATATTTTTACTCTCTATCTATGCGACACACTTATCACTCATGCCACACCACATAATCCACACACCAGTCCATGCCATGAAATTGGTGAGTTTGGATCCCTATTTATAGAGTACGAAGGGTTGCATCTATCGAAACAAAGAGTCATGTCCTTTGGCAAAGAATTAAACTGCTTCATTGTGATTAGTTGAATTGGTTTGATCTTATCCACAATGGAAAGGCAACTTTTCATGATTGGTTGACTTCTAAAAGGTGTCTTTACATTTGGTAGTTGATAGCGGTTGATGGTGCTTGATCGTTCTTATTCGACGGTTGAAAGAAGAGAAGAGTTGATAAAAAAACCATCAAGGTCGAGATCGCGAATGATTATCGTGACCGTGAATACTTGGTTGGCGACTTTCTGTTGTGAATGTTAACAAGTTGCGACCGTGATATGTGTGTCATGATCGTGACATGCATTTTTTCACATGATTCCTCTTTGCGTTTTCTACCGATCTTTCACATCTTCTATCCTTTGCCAAATCCTTAAGTTCTACGCATCTTTTTTTCACTCTTTTTTATAGATTTCCAACTTTAATCATTTTACTTCTAAGATTTACCTAGTACTTGCATTTGCATAAAAAAACTACATACCACGTGAAATCTTTTATATGAAGTATAAAAGTGACTTAAACTATCGTGTTTAATGTGTAAAATTATCATGATAATAATTGTAATTATACACTTAACAGTGTGCCTTCCCTTGATGTGGTAGAGCATTCCCTTAAAGCAATCGAATAACACTCCATTAGCATAAGCCTCTAAACTAGGACAGCCTCTATGAGTAGTCCGCATGAACCCCACCGACCAAAACCTCATGAAGAAGGAGAACTTGTTAGTTAACAAGTAGCTGCTAGACCACTCATAGACCAACCTAAAAATAAATGTGAAATCTCTTTTCCAAATTATTAATAAGCCTTCAAAAGATATCTCGCAAATATTAGAGAAACCCAGGGAGGATCTCAAAACAATTTGCAAGAAAATGGATTCAAACTCAGAAGGAAAGCTGAACTAAAGTGTGAAGAAGAGGAGGAATCGAACTCTTATTTATAGGAGTAATGGGAGAAAAATTACTCCCCTAGGCTCCGCGAGCTGACCCGTGCGCACAACCCGTAAGAGGGCTATGTGAAGCCCTCTAGGGAAGCCCACGTGAGCTTCCCTTGCACAGTAAGCAAAGTCTTTCAGAACTTCTCGCAAGCCTTGCTTGTGGGTTACTAGTGGGTTTGCACTGCAGGCCCACATAAGCGTTGCCAAGCACCTCTTGCAGGCCTACAGCCCACCAGCTTGCACTAGTGTAAGCTAATGGCCTATGTTCGCAGGATGCACTTACCACGAGGATTTTCCATTGCTCCACCTTCTGCATTTTTCTAATTCCTCTTTCAACTATTATCTAGTCCAACAATTTAATGGTCCATCCAAAATTACTTGACTATCCTTTTATTCTCAGGGCCGCACGAAGCTCCAGCACTACGCAGGCCGACTTGTGCGCACAGCTAGGTTAGGCGGGCTGTGAGTCGGCTTACAAGGTAAGCCGGGCATACCTTGCCCCACAAGCTAGGCTTGTGGGTCTACTACCCACTAGTGCATGCTGGCCTAGTGCTAGTGCGGGATAGTGGCCCGCAAGCATTTTCGCTCATGAGGTAGCTGCGCAGACCCCATCTCGAACAACCCGTGTTCATTTGGGCCCACTAGAAATGGGAAAAATTCCCTTGCTCTACTCCATGCAATTTTCCCAAAGTTCTCCTTTAATCCTTTTAATTATTAATCTAGTCCAACCAATTAATAACTCATCCAACGAATTCGACAACCTTAATATTCTCGGCATAAACCCAATCTATAATTCTTTACTTAATCCAGTAAAGACCCAAAGTGTGTGACATCATAGGATTTCGAAGTATAGAGCCGCTAGAGGTTAACCTAAACTTGGCTTCCCATGTGGGTACTTTTAGGCTCAGTATTCCAAACAGATATTGAACCTGATAACTCTAGACAATCAAATATGCTTTCTAACGGAGGTGTATGATCCCTCGATACTCAGACTTATAACTTGATCTGAATCTGCAATAGTAACCAATACAATACACTCCTTCCATCAGGTTAAGTACCATCTAGTTTATTGAGCTTGGATTAAGTGTTAGCTCAGTAATAGCCATAGCTATCCTGAAATTAGACTTATTCACGAATAACACCACTCGCCATAATGTATCAAGATTGACTAGAAACCCGTTCTCTTAATATTATACACTGATAAGAGGTTTATGAGTGTATCTCTTAAACAAGAGGCCCTAAGGTACATCTCCCATTATATCACTATATTAAGAGCGATGGATCCCATCTTGACTACTCTACTTACCAACATGTGATCATCACTATACCCGTAATCACCGGTATTATCCTAATCGCCAAGGTATGAATAAATATGACCCAAAGTATAGCAACTCCTACATAAGCTAATCAGTATCTCAAGTCTAAGAATACTTGTATTGCTACTACAATAAGACATGATAACAACATATGGATATAGTTATTTCCGAGTGTCTGTCTTATAGTGGTCTCTAATGTATTACCCAAATACATTCATGTGTTAACTCAAGGTACCACCTTCAGCTCATGAGATTAGCTGCTTAGATCTAATCCAAGGAGTAAGCCTACATGCTAGTCTATTTGCTTTATTAATGTCCTGTTTCAATGAAGCTAGGATATCTAAACTATTCATAGTAACACGTATGTGTAGTTCTCACACCACATAGCTCCCATTATGTCCTTGCACTTTTACGTAATGAAGGAGTCATGGACTTTGTCTTATCAATGAGCATATATAATACCACATATATGTGATACCAGCGAAATACATAAATTATACAAACACTGATAAACAACAAAGATGCTTTTATTAATAATAATAATAATAATCTGAAATTGTTTGTACATTATAACTAATTAAGATATATCGACCTTATTGCCTCTAGGGCATACATCATATCTAATAATCTCCCACTTGTATTAGAGCCAATTTCCCATGTGCTTCATGCTATACTCATTAAAATGCTGGTTATGATTAACCTGAGTCAATGGCTTTGTTAGCCCATCCGCTACATTCGGATCCATTGGGGTGTATTCTAAGCTTATATCCTTTCTAGCTACTATCTCCTAAATGAGATGGTATTTTCTGATTACATGTTTATTTCTCTGACGAGACCATTGTTCCTTTTCCTTAGTAATAGCCCCATTGTTATCACAATAGACCACTATTGGATTTAAAATGTTGGACACCACACCGAGATCACCAATAAATCCCTTTAACTAGATAGCTTACTTAGTTACTTATGAAGCAGCTATATACTCAGATTTAGTGGTTGAGTCGGTAGTCATATACTATTTGAAACTTTTTCAAACAACTACCCCTCTATTTAACATAAATACATATCCTAATTGGGACTTGTAATTGTCCCTATCAAATTGAAAACTCGCATTAGTGTATCCCTTCATAAAGAGATCACCTTCTCCATATACTAAAAACATATCCTTAGTCCTATGTAAGTACTTAAGGATAGTTTTAACAGCCATCCAGTGCTTCTCACCTAGATCAGATTAAAATTTGCTCATGACGCTCAACGCATGTGAGACGTCAAGCCAAGTGCATACCATAGTATACATGATGGATCCTATCTCTAAGGCATAGAGTATTCCATTCATGCGCAGTCTCTCCTCTTGTGTTCTCGGACACTCAGACTTAGAAAGATTCATCCCATGAGATATTGGGAGATAACTATCTCTTGGTTGCTCAAGGTTGAATCTAGCCAAAACATTATCTACGTATGTACTTTACGAAAGACCTAGTAGCCTTCTAGATCTATCTCGGTAGATCTTTATACCAAGTATAATAGTTGTTTCTCCAAGTTCTTTCATGGAGAACTTCTTTGACAACCATGAATTTACTATCTGAAAGAAAAGGAACATCGCTTCCTATCAGTAATATGCCATCGACATATAATACAAGGAAAAGAATCACATTTCCACTAGCCTTCTTATATACACAGGGCTCATTAGTGTTTGACACAAAACCAATTTCTCAAATTGTCTCATCAAACCTTATATTCCAACTCCTTGATGATTGCTTAAGTCCGTAAATGGACTTCTACGACTTGCATACAATCGAGCCATCCTTGGATATAAAACCCACAGGTTGTGCCATATACACATCCCTATCCAGATTCCCATTAAGGAAAACTATTTTCACATCCATCTACCAGATCTCGTAATCGTAAAGCGATGATGGCAAGGAGTATTCTGATAGACTTTAGCATGGCCACTGGTAAAAGGTTTCATCATAGTCAATGCCTTCTTTTTTACTGTAAACTTTTGGAACCAGCCTAACTTAATAGGTAATTACATTACCGTCCATGTTAGTTTTCTTCTTGAAAACCTACTTGCATCCTATAGGCTTCCCATTTGGAGCATTAATCAAGCTCCAAACTTTATTTTTGTACATTGAGTCCATCTCTGACCTCATGGCTCTAAACCATTTGTCAGACTCTAAGCCTTCCATTGCCTCCTTATAAGTCTTGGGCTCATCATCTTCCATAAGGAAGAGATGTTTATCATCAATTATGAGAAAACCGTATCGCTTGGGAGCAGTTGGAGCCTGACCTGACCTACACAATGTCAGTGTTATAATAGGTTGTTCTACGCTTACAGTTTCTTGTGTAACAGGTTTAGGAAAAACTAGTTGGTTGTCTATTTAATCTTCTTAAGTACCTAACTCAACATTGCACCCACTAGCTTTTGCAAGTATATGCTCCTTCTCGAAGAATTGAGCATTTCTAGAAACAAGGCCCTTTTGTTCCTTGGGATCATAAAAGGTATAACCCATAGTCTCCATACAAACAAACACCTATCAAACTTAGCACCCCACTTATCTGAACTTATCCTCTTTACATAAACTAGACATCCCAAAACTCTGAGGTTAAAAAGAGCTGGTTTCTTACCATACCACAATTTGTATGGTGTTTGATCAACTGATTTTGAAGGCACTCTATTTAGAATGTAAACTGCGCTCTCAAGTGCATAACCCCAAAAGGATCTCCTGAGTTCTTCTTGGCACATCATGGACCGAACCATTTCGAGTAGGGTTCGATTTCTCGTTTCTGACACTCCATTGTGTTGGGGTGTATAAGGAGGTGTCCATTGGGATAAAACACCATTATCCCTTAGATAATCCTGAAACTATTGGCTTAAGTATTCACCTCCTCTATCAGATCAAAGGGTCTTGATACTTTTCCCAAGCTATTTCTCTACTCGGTTATGAACTCTTTAAATTTCTCAAAACTTTCAAACTTGTGCCTCATTAGGTATAGATAACCATATCGTGAGTAATCATTGATAAAGTTTATGAATTAGACGAAACCCTCATGTGTCTTAACACTCATTGGACCACATACATCGGAATTTCTTATTTCCAAGGTACAAGTGGCACGCTGACCCTTTCCTTTGAAAGGTTTCTTAGTCATCTTTCCCTTTAAACAAGGTTCGCATGCCCCATAAGATTCTATTCCATTAGGTCAAAGTCACCACATTTATGTAACTTAGTTAAGTAAGTCTTATTCATATGGCCTAGATGACAATTCCATAAGTATGATGATTTCTCATTATCTAATCTTGATTTCTTAACAATGTTCATTTTAAGAATTTTAGTTTTAGTATCTAGAACATAAATGCCATCAATAGATATTCCACATGCATAAAGAACATTATCGTGTCGAATTTGACAATTGTTATTAGAAAATTAAATCTCAAATCCCACTATTGCTAAATGTACAACAGAATTAATATTCTTAGTGACAGTAGGAATATAATAGCAAATGGTCAAAAATAAAACAAGGCCACTAGGAAAACAAAGGCTATATGTCCTTACAGCTATTGCAGCAACCCAACTCAATTTCTAACTCCTAGGTCTATTTCCCTCTTTACAAACCTCCTACTGTTCCACAACCCTTGCACAGAAGTGTTCGCCACTTTTCTACTGATAAGTTTAATAGCTTGTTTACAAGATTCGGCTATATATCAACAATGCCAAAAACTTGTTCACGTGAAATATAGGTGTTGTCAATGCCCCTTATCAAAATAGAAAAATGATAATAACTGCAAGTATACAATTGCGATGTAGTTTTAAAAGATATCGATCCCACAAGGAAGGACTAGTTCTAAAGATCAACAAGGAAGATAAAATAAAGAAAATAAAATAAATTTGGTATTTTGGGTAGAAGGGTTAGAATGAAGAATGAGTAAATATAGGTATGAAAGATTAGAGAATCTAAATATATAGATTTTC
>CATIWQ010369354.1:0-16613 GCA_949673415.1 Euphorbia schlechtendalii
AAATTTGCCAACCAATACTCCTTATTCTACCCTTTATTGTCTCCAATAATCCTTCTTCTTGCAAATAGGATAACTTACTAGAAATGATAATGGGTAAGGTATTATTGCTTCCTAAAAATGCATACTTCAAATGACTAGGCATTACTTCAATTCTACTAAGGGTGGTTTATCTATAGAAGGTGGTATAGGATCATCAGTTTCAGTGGAGTACTCTAAATTTTCAAGGGATTCAGATGTTGACTCTTCATGAGATGGAACATGACAAATTTCATCTACGCATATATCAATTAGTTATCAATCATGTAATCACCACAAAACTTAGCCCAATGTATGCTAGTAAACATTTTAACACAAAACAAAATACAATAACAAACAAATATAAAAATAAAAATAAAAATAAAAGTAAAATAAAAAAGTACCTTAGTCTCCAAATTTTTTTATCACTAAAACGCACTTGCCTTCGCCAGTAACGGTGCCAAAAACTTGTTCGCAAGATTTTGACTATACTCATTCCGATAGGCTTATATTCGGTAACGGTGCCAAAAACCTTGTTCCCCACTTTTCTACTAATAAGATAAAAGTTCTAATATGAATAGGTGTTGTCAGTATAGCTTATCAAATAGAAAAATGATGGCCACTGCAAAGATACAGTTATGATGTAGTTTTAAAAGATATCGATCCCACAGGGAAGGAATTCGGTTCTAAAGACCAACTAAAATTACGGAACAAAAGAAATAAGGTAATTTGTATTGGAGGGTTTGAATGATAGACTGATGAATAAACAGATGTATGAACAGATTAGAGAAGATGTAAATTATATAGATATTCCCTAAGAACAAGTATAGTAGAGAAAAACATGCAAAATCATAAAGAAGATTTCATACACTAGATAACTTTGACAAATACGGTTCTAGACTCCTAAATATTCAATAATCCACCACAGAGCAACACATGAAATGACTTTTCTAAATCTAGGGTAAACGAATTATGACACTTATAAAAACCTGGATAACAATATTACTATGCTTAGTACGAGTCACTCTCACATAGCCATATTTAGCAAGTTACCACTCCAAAAATGCTGGCTCACTAAACTAGGTTAAAATCACAGATCCAGTGACTATACATAATCTTGTTAACCTCGAAATCACTCTTAAAGTTAACTCGAAAGCATGTAACTTAATTAATATAAATGATGCAAGATAAAATACCCGTTATCACACATAGACATATCATAAATTTTGAAATTGAAAGTATAAGTAGAAAAAAAGTAAACTTGTAAGGTATGCAAGTGAAAGCTAAAGGTGATCAAGCCATATCCAATCTTTAATGGGAGTCGTCAATTCCTGCAACTCTTGTACTTTGAATTCGGTCTCGACTTGTACAGAACCTCCGCTAGGATGCTATTCTTTGTGAATATCGATCAAATGAATGTTGAAGAACGAAAACTTTTATTGATAAATGCTTTGCAATTACACTCATACAACAATCACTCGAATTTGTGTAAAAATCTAGTTATCAAATAAGAATCGAATCACTTGTACATTTTTCTCACTATAACTTTGAACGTATCGAAATCTATACTATTATCACTCTCTAAAATGTATCATGCATACTACTATTTATTGCCCACACTCTATGCCCATACACTCTCAAAAATGGTTGAGTTTTGAACCTTATTTATAGAGTGCGAAGGGTTGCGTCTATCTAAATGAAGAGTCATGTCCATTGGTGAAGGGTTGCATCACTTCAATATGATTGGATGCAAGGTTTAAACCTCATCTAAAATGGAAAATTCACCTTTTTATGATTAAATTACTACCAAAAGGTGTCTTTTTGTTTGATATATGTGTCACGATATATGTGTCATGATCGTGACTATTGGTTAAAAACTTTCTACTTGTGAAGAATGACAAGTAGCGACCGCGAATGGGTATCACGATCGTGAAATGTGTTTTTCTTCATGTTTCTTCTTTGCAACTTTACCGATCTTTGATAGCTTCGATCCTAAGCCATTTCCTTGTGTTCCACACATCTTTTTGAACCTTTTCACTCTTTTTACATAGAATTCAATCTTTGATCATTTTACTCCCAAGATTCACCTAGTTTCTGCATTTGCTAAAAAAACAACTACATACCACGTGAAATCTTTTATATGAAGTATAAAATGACTTTAAACCATGTCATTTTATGATTGAAAATATCATGACAATAAGTGTAATTACACGCTTATCAAGCA
Organism: Euphorbia schlechtendalii; assembly: GCA_949673415.1. NCBI lineage: Eukaryota > Viridiplantae > Streptophyta > Magnoliopsida > Malpighiales > Euphorbiaceae > Euphorbia > Euphorbia schlechtendalii. The sequence goes on from CATIWQ010369354.1 coordinate 2,240, forward strand.
TGGCTTATAGATCTCCGGTCGGCACGGTGATTACGAGGCGTTTATCCAGGATCTGTTGATCCCACTTCATCCTCCGACCTAAGTAGTGGTGGAGCAACCTCATGCACGGCTGGGTAGTCAGGGTGCAGGAGGTTCCGGTGCGGGTATTAGTATTACTGGCGTAAGTTATCAGGTATGAGAGTTGTACTAGATTGAAAGTTTTCATTTTTTATTGATCTTATTTCTAACTATAATTTGTTAATGTAGGAGGCCGCTAGGAAAAAGGCTCAGGTTCCTGACCTAAATACCTCTGCCAGATATCCGAGCTTTGCTTCCTCGGGCATCATTGAGGGGAGATGATGGTCCTAGTGGACATGTCTTTTTATCTAATGGATTACTCGGGGAAGAAGAGAGAGGCGTCTCTTCCTCAGAGCCTCCACATGTTATCTTTAGACCCTTCCGACATCACTCATGTAAGACTTTAACTAAATGACTAAATCTCAAATGAAATGTAGTGGTTTTAGAAAGTTTGATGTTCTTTTGTTCATTCTATAGTTTGCTCGGGAGGAGATGGAGCGAGTGGCTTAGCATTCCCTTACCATGAGGGACATGATGATCTCACAGGATGGAGTCATGCGAGTACACTTTCCCTCTTGACCTATTTATGCTTGATTTTAATGCATGTAAAATATATTATGCTTGATGTATATGATTATGATTCTCGTATGCCATGATGAATGTAGTCGATGGCGGCTAGGGGGACTGACTATGAGCAGCGCTACTGAGAGCTTGAGAGCCATTTTCCAGGTGTTGGACATTCATCACCAGGATCTTAATTCCTGAAATCGGGGCTTGGATACCAATCACAGAGATTTAGATACCCGATATCGGAGCTTGGATGCCCAGTATCAATAGTTGTTACAGTAGACTACCGAGTCTGCCCCGAGCTTGAGAGGAGCATTTCATCCACTCTCTTAAGCTTGACTTGTCTTCTTTGCTTGATGGGGCAAACACTGAGCTGTTATTTCCTCTTGGGTAGGATACTTCCATTTTTGGTGCCCCTCTGTCTCCTCCTACACAAGGTCCGATTGAGGGTGCCTCTGGGGTTCTGTCCCCTGGGGATTTTGATATTGCTACCATGGAGCCGAAAGATTTGTTTGATGAAGGTGACTGATAGGTGATGCATGCTTGGGAGCTTCTTTTTTAACTTATTTTCTTTTTTTTTAAACGTAACCCTTAGAATCTTTGTAGAAATTCAAAATCTTGGATTTTATAAAAAGAGAATAGGACTATGGTTGTTACATGCCGGGTCCTTACTTGTGATTTTTTTATGGAAGTGACTGCTTGTTTGTTGGGAATGTTTATGTGTATGTATGAATGAATGAATGTGGTATGCTATTGTTTCTTGTTATTGCGTGTAGGCAACACCGGTTTCGAGGAATTTTCTTTAGCTCTTTCTTGCTAATGTTGTCACATAACTAGCAACTTTAGGGCTTTTCTCCGCACCACCAGGGGGCCTGATTGGTGAAAACTCAATGGGTTTGGGGTGGGAGGCCTTCAATACATTACTTCTAGGCCTGTGAACATAGCCTTTGTCCTTGCTACTCTAAAGTTCTAGGATCCAGCCACTCACGTCTTCCACTTTCTCGACCTTGGGATTTACCCCTTGGTCGAAAAGTATCATGCCATCCTAGGGCTTCCTTTTCTGGAGAATCCAACTGCTGCATTCCCAGTGAGGCTTTCCTTTGCATTTCCTTCCTTTAATTAATTTAGGGGTGAGATAAGCTGTGAGGATTGTTGAACTTAGAATCCAGCAAACACTTTTTATCTACCCCTAAAAAAGTCAAAGGTTTTCAAGTTGATGTTATCTTTAGATGGTACGTGACTACACCCAGTTCTCATCTCGCATGGCCCTATATGGTGGCCTTACATCTCTTATCAGATTTTATTTATGGGGCTAGAGCAGTTGCCCTATTCCACATACTTTCAATTATCGACCCACTCTCCATAGGTCTTTCTACTACGGCTTTAGCTTTAGCAGAGAGTTTGGTTTACATGAATGCTACTACAGTGAACCTAGACTTAGTGCGTGAGCACTTCGCATTAGTCGAGGTATATCTTCTCTCGACCTTTCTCTTTGTGAATTTCATCCTCTTATTTGAATGGAATACTTATAGGTGTGGTTGTTGGAGAAGCTTCGCTTGACTGCCAACCCTCGCTTAGGCAAGGCACAATATCTTCCCTCACATTATGGTCATAGGGAATTTGTGAGGAAGGACCACCATACATTAAGTGAGGAGGCTTGGATCAAGATTTTGTGTCTTTATCGAGCCTTTGAGAATCGCTGGCTCAGTCCTTGGTTGGAGATTCCTTTCGTGGCCACCAACGTGCATGATTCAGGCAGGCTACAAATGGGCTTATTCTGTATCACCTCCTATACTCCATCTTGCATGTGTAGGCGGTACAAGCATCAAAGTGAGTTCTTAGGCTTCTATGTTCGACCCATTTCCATTACTTTGGTCCTGACACACCCGATGCTATACGAAGACTTTGGGTACGGGCTATCGTTGTTGCTTTGGATTATAGTGCCCTAGAGACTACTAATACTTATGAGTTTTATCACGGATGGCATGGCAAGATCAAGAGTCTTCCTAAAATAGACCAACATCTCAGGGTGTCATACGAGTGGGAGCGAGACGAGGATGGTTTGGATCCTCTCCCTCATACTTCAAGGAAGTGTGACCAATGGAATGACTAGCACCCGTAGATCACCTATATTTCCTCGCCATAAACTTTTTATATCCGCTTCCTAGACCATGTGTTTGATTTGTTTTTTAACATTATGATTCTTAATGAGGTTTTTTGATTGAAATTTGTTATGTTTACGTGATATTCTGCATGCACACATCCATACAACATAAACATAAATCTTGCCACAATAACAACATTTCATTAATGATTTTAAAGAGGGTACAAATTTTCCAATGATTTGAATCCTACCACCAGCTAGCTTAGAATTGGTTTTCTAACTCATGGTCCCTCTATTCCTCACAGTGCCCTAATTTTATCCTGAGTCGCCCTTTATGTGTTTTCAACTCAGCGGACTTTTATTATTTATTTCTAAAAAGAAAGAGCCTTATTGTTGACTGCTATCCAAGTGCTAACTAATGGACTAACTTTTGAAATTTCTCTATTTTTTTATGTAGTGGACTTTTCCTATTTATTTCTTTTACCCCTAAACGTGGTAGCGCTTGAGCCTGTCTTTGTTAATCGGGTTGACGAATTTGTTCCCATCCATGTCCATGATCTTGGCGGCTCCTTTGCTTAAGATCTTCTTCATGATGTAAGGACCTTCCCAGTTTGGACAAAACTTCCCCCAAACATCCACATTCGATGGTCTCATTTGCTTCAAAACAAGGTCTCTCACCTTCAAAGGTGGGTTTTTGAATTTAACCTGATTATTGTACGCCCTAGCCATGCATTGTTGATACATCTGTAGGTGGTCTAATACTTTTAAGTGTTGTTCATCCATCATGTTCAGCTACTCGAATCTAGATCTTACCCAATCTGATTCCTTTAATCTCGTTTCCAAGGCTACTCGAAGAGATCTTACTTCCATTTCAGCTAGTAGGACTACTTCCATCCGTATACTAATGAGAATGGGGTTTGAGCAGTAGGAGTTTTGACACTGGTTTGGTATCCCCATATTGTAAATGATAGTTTATCAACCCAATCTCTATAGGTGACTACTAATTTGTTTAAAATTTTCTTGATCAATTTGTTGGCTGCTTCTACTGCCCCATTGGCATGCTGTCTGTAGGGTGATGATCGATGGTTTCCGATTCCATATTTATCTACCAAATTTGCTTTTGCTCCTTGGAAGTGAACCCCATTATCCAATACATTGTGATGCGGGATACCATAGCGAGCGAAGATATGCGTTTCTATGAACTTAGCCATTTTCTTAGCGATGATATTGGTGTAAGATTCGGCCTTTACCCATTTCAAAAAGTAGCTGACTACTATTACGATAAACCGATGTCCATTAATCAAGCTAGGTCAAATTTCGCCAATGAGATCGATGCCCCCATGATGAGAATTGACAAAGAGTAGATAAGCTATGGAGCTTGGATGGAGGTAAGTGACCGATGTCTCCATAAATCTGGAATTTGTGTAGAAAATCTAGTGATCAAATAAGAATCAAATCACTTATACATTTTTCTCACTATAACTTTGAACATAGCAAAGTCTATACTATTTTCACTCTCTAATGTGTATCACACATACTACTATTCATTACCCATACTCTCGAAAATGGTTGAGTTTTGAATCTTATTTATAGAGTGCGAAGGGTTGCGTCTATCCAAACAAAGAGTCGCATCCATTGGTGAAGGCATACATCAATTTAATATGATTGTTTGCAAGGTTTCATCTTCATCTACAATGGAAAGGCACCTTTTCATGATTAGATTACTTCCAAAAGGTGTCTTTTCATTTGACGGTTGATGGCGGTTGATCATTCTTATCCGGCGGTTGGTAGTTAAGAAGATTTAACCAATAACCGTCATAAGTCCCGAGCGCGATATATGTGTCATGATCGTGACTATTGGTTAAAAACTTTCTGCTTGTGAAGAATGACAAGTCGCGACCACGAATGGGTATCACGATCGTGAAATGTGTTTTTCTTCATGTTTCTTCTTTGCAACTTTACCGATCTTTGACAGCTTCGATCCTAAACAATTTCCTTGTGTTCCACACATCTTTTTGCACCTTTTTCATTCTTTTTACATAGAATTCCATCTTTGATCATTTTACTCCCAAGATTCACCTAGTTTCTACATTTTCATAAAAAAAAAAACTACATACCACGTGAAATCTTTTATATGAAGTATAAAATGACTTTAAACCATATCATTTTATGATTGAAAATATCATGATAATAAGTTTAATTATACAATTATCAAGTATGACTTACGGATCTCCGGTCAGCACGGCGATTACGAGGCGTTTATCCAGAACATGTTGATCCTGCTTCATCCACCGACCTAAGCTGTGGTGGAGCGACCTGGTGCGCGGCCGAATAGTCAGGGGGCAGGAGGTTCCGGTGTGGGTATTAATGGTACCGGCATAGGTTGTCTGGTATGAGAGTTGTACTAGATTAAAAGTTTTCGCTTATTATTGATCTTAATTTATTAATGTAGGAGGTTGCTAGGAAAAGGGCTTAGGTTCCTAACCTAAATACCTTCACCAGAGGTCTGAGATCCACTTCATTGGGCATCATTGAGGGGAGATTGATGGTCCCATTAGACATGTCTTTTTATCTTATGGATTACTCGGGGATGAAGAGAGAGGCGTCTCTTTCTCGGAGCCTCCACACGTTATCTTTGGACCCTTCCGACGTCGCTCATGTAAGACTTTTACTAAATTACTCAATCTCAAATGTAATGTAGTGGTTCTAGAATGTTCGATGTTCTTTTGTTCATTTTGTATTTTTCTCGGGAGGAGATGGAGCAAGTGGCTTAGCATTCCCTTACCATGAGAGATATGAGGATCTCACAAGATAGAGTCACGCGGGTACGCTTTCTCTCTTGACCTATTTATGCTTGATTTCTAATGCATGTAAAACATATTATGCTTGATGTATATGATTGTGATTCTTATATGCCATGATGAATGCAATCATTGGAGGCTAGGTGGATTAACTATGAGCAGCGCTACTGAGAGCTTGAGAACCATTTTCCAGGTGTTGGACATTCATCACCAGGATCTGGATTCCCAATACCGGGCTTGGACACCAGTCACCAAGATTTAGATGCCCGATATCGGAGCTTGGATGCCCAGTATCAAGAGTTATTACGACATACTATCGAGTCTGCCTTAGCTCGGGAGGAGCATTTAGCCCACTCTCTTGAGCTTGACTTGTCTTCTTTGCTTAACGGGGCTGGCACTGAGCCGTTATTTCCTCTTGGCTGAGATACTTCCTTCTTTGGTACCCCTCCTTCTCCTCCTACACAAGGTCCGACTGAGGGCGCCTCTGGGAGTCTATGCCCCAGGGATTTTGATATTGCTACCATGGAGCCCAGAGATCTGATTCGGTATCCCCATATTGTAAATGGTAGTTTATCAGCCCAATCTCTGTAGGTAACTACCAATTTGTTTAAAATTTTCTTCATGAATTTGTTGGCTCTGCTGCCCCGTTGGCTTGCGATCTGTAGGGTGATGATCGATGGTGTTTGATCCCATATTTATCTACCAAATCTGCTATTGCTCCTTGGAAGTGAACCCCATTACCCAATATGATGTGATGTGGGATACCATAGCAGGCGAAGTTATGCATTTCTATTAACTTGGCCATTTTCTTAGCGGTGATATTGGTGTAAGATTTGGCCTTTACCCATTTCAAAAAGTAGTCGATTGCTACTACGATAAACTGATGTCCTTTAATTGAACTAGGTCAAACTTCGCCAATGATATCGATGCTCCACGTTGAGAATGGCCAAAGAGTACAAAAGCTATAGAGCTCAGATGGGGGTAAGTGACTGATGTCTCCATAAATCTGGCATTCATGGCATTTTTTTACTTTAGCCACGCAATCTGAGACAATCGTCATCCAAAAATAGCCTTGGAGTTGAATTTTCTTTACAATTGCCAACTCATTCATGTAGGGTCCATTATCTCCCGCATGCATTCGTTGGATGGCCAACATTGCCTCTTTTTTAGTGAGGCACCTTAGTAATAATCCTTCAGATGTTCATTTGAACAAATCTCCATCGATTGATTTGAACTGGATCGCCAACAGCCGCAAGGAAGTTCATATTGAGTTCGTTACTCCCTTTAGATATTCTCTGGTTCTCAAAAAATTTTCGATGTCCAAGAACAAACTGCTTGTGGCTTGTTCACCTTCAGTTTCCACTAGGTGACAGTAGAAAGGTTCATTATCTATTTGAAGGATAACTGGCTTTATTGGTTGAGCCTGGGGACCTTCCCACATTGATGCCAGTGTAGCAAGTGCATCAGCCATTTGGTTTTCTTCCCTTGGTATGTGTTTAGAAACACATTTTGTGAACTTTTGGGAGGCTTTCCATATTGCTTCCACATAAGGAAGAAGTGATTCCTCTCTGATTTCCCAATCTCTTGTGACTTGTCTAATAACTAAAGCAAAGTCCCCAACTACTGAAACTTCTTTTGGTCGAACTTTCCCGAGTGCCTCTAACCCAAACAGACATGCTTTGTATTCAGCCTTATTATTAGTTAATGGGAACTCTAATTATTTTGACCATGGCATGACTTCGTTCTGTGAGATTATCAAGACAACAGATAGACCAGTCCCACTACTACTCATCACGCTGTCGAAGAACATTTTCCATTCTGTTCTGACTTCTTCTATGAGTGCCAATTGTTCTTCTAGGAATTCAAGGTCCTCAACGTAATTGGATTCTAATGCTTGATTAGCTAGAAATTTTGCGATTACCTGTCCCTTGATTGCTTTCTTAGTTACATACTCAATGTCGAAATCCGATAAGAGGAGTAACCAATGTGAGAGTTTCCCGGCTAAAGTTGGCGACTGACACATGTAATTCATCCGATTGATTTTTGCAACGGCTTGGATCCTCCAAGATTGAAAGTAATGGTGTAGCTTCCTTGTTAGCTAAACCATCGTAGTACAAATTTTCTATACCAAAGTGTATCGCAATTAGTATTCGAGCAATTTCTTGCTTTGATAATACATCACATCCTCGCTCATATCTTCATGTTCTTGGACGAGCATTGTCCCAACAGATGACTCCTTGATGGCCAAGTATAGGATCAGGGGTTTTCCGGGCACTTGTGGGTGGAGGATTGGTGGGTTTATCAAGTATTGCTTGATTTTGTCAAAAGAAATCTAGCATTGGTCATTCCAAACCACTAGTTGGTCCTTTCTTAATAGGTTAAATATCGGTTCACAAATTGTGGTGAGTCTGACGATAAATCTCCTAACATACTATAGGGATCCCAGATATGAACGAAATTCTTTCTCTCTTTTTAGTGTAGGAATTTCCCTAATGGCTCAGCTTTTATTCGGGTCCATTTCAAATCCTTTCTGACTGACTATGTGGCTAAGAAGTTTCCTAGAAGTTACCCCGTATATACACTTCTTCGGGTGCAGAAGTAGATTATACTTTTCGATCCTAGTAAGAAACCTATCCAAAACAGCTGGGTGCTCTTCCCTAGTGTGAGATTTGATGAGCATATCATCCATATAGCTTTCAACCTCTTTATGAATCATATCATGAAGCAAGGTTGTTACTACTCGCCGGTATGTTGCCCCGGTGCTTTTCAACCCAAATGGAATTACTTTGTAAAAGTAGACACCCCATTCTATGATGAAAGCTATTTTGACCTTGTCCATTATGGCCATTGGGATTTAGTTATGTACCCTGAAAATATATCCACGAAGGAGTACATAGTTGCCCTAGCTACATTATCTACCAAAACATCTATGTGGGGTAGGGGGAAGTCATCCTTTGGGGAGGCTTTATTAAGATCCCTAAAATCTAGGCAGACTCTAACCTTACCATCCTTCTTTTCCACTAGGATGATGTTGGCTAACCATGTCGGGTATTCAACTACTTCTAAAAACTTGGCCTCAATCTACTTTGCCAATTCTACCTTAACCTTTTCTGCCCATTCAGGTCTTAAGCGGCACAGCTTCTACTTAACTAGTTTTATTTGAGGATCCATTTACATATGATGTTCTGTGATTTATCTGTCCACCCTAGACATGTTTTCGTATGACCAAGAGAAGGCTACCATGTGACGTTTAAGTACATTTATTATCTCTATTTTTTTGTTAGGAGTCAAATCATTGGAAATTGTCACCATTTTTGGCAATTTGTTTGTACCCAAGTTAACTTCAATTAATGATGTGTCATGTATGTTAAAGACGTATGCGTATGATCATTTGAATGCATGGTGCCATCTGGTACAACATCAAACAAGTAAGAAAAATAGTAGTATTTCATTGAGTGGGCCTCATTGGCAAAATAGTCAAAAACATCGGAAAAGTTCAAAATTACATCACTATTTTCCTCCTCCATATGCAGAGGGTCTTTAGTTATCATTATAGGTGTGTCATGAACCACTTCTTCTTCTAGCATGGTCTAAGCAAGCTTCTCCGCCAGGAGCTTAACTGTATCGGATACAGGCTGATCTCGAGTATCTCCTTTCTTCTTCATCAACTTGTTAATAGCCTTTGTAAATGCCGCGACTACATCCTCAAGTGCCTCCTCCTTCTTGGGTTCGGACTGGTTACTCTCAGCTGTGGTCATCTCCAGGGCAAGAACCAGCTCTTCATTAGGTAACATGGGCTCTTCAAGCTGCTCAATCAACTTGTTAGCCACGAAGTTGAACACATCATTAAAAATCTCGAACCCTCTGGCCTTTTCCCCATTCAGAATCAAAGGCTCAAGCTCCCCTAGGTATTCCTTGCTCCCTTCAGCCTCACAAACACTCACCATGTTACAGAATAGTGGCCTCTTATGCTTATACATTTTCTGGTTTGGAGCAAAGCCCAAACCTAGTTTAGGGGTGACCAAAACAAGATCGATGGCCTTGATAATTCCCTAATGGTGCTTACCCAATCCTCTACTTGGGATAAAGCCCTGTTTCTTCATTAGTGCATTTAAGCTTCCTAGGAAAAAATAATACCCCTTTAGAGGTCTACGCTTCTTTTCTTTAGTGGTCGCTGCCACCCTGAGCCCGTATGCCTCTCTTTCATCAAATGCAGCAACCACCATGACCGACTCCTCATCTGCCTCTATAGTTATTGGTTGCCCATTGTGAATGAGCTTGATATTCTAGGGTAAGGTGGATGGGACTTCCCCTAATGCGTGAATCCAGGTTTAGCCTAGCAACAGAGAATAGGTTACTAGACAATCTAGTTTCGTGAGCTTAACTTTGGAGGTCACACCTGCTACAGTTACTCCTACTTCAAAAATCCTGACCACGCTCAGTTTGGAATCATCGTATGCCTGAATTATAGTGTCACACTTGGCTAGCATATCTTCTCGTAGTCCCATGTGGGGTAGGACTTTAAGTGGGCACAGGTTCAAAGTCGATTCATCATCAACCATCACGAAGGGAATCAATCGATCAAAAATCCGTACCTTGATAAAAAGTGCCTTGTTGTGTATTCCGAGCTCTCACACTAACTCCAGCTGATCAAAAGTTATAATCGGTAGTTGATAAGTGTATAATTACACTTATTATCATGATATTTTCAATCATAAAATGATATGGTTTAAAGTCATTTTATACTTCATATAAAAGATTTCACTTGGTATGAGTTGTTTTTTTATGCAAATCAAGAAGCTAAGTGAATCTTGGGAGTAAAATTATTAAAGATGGAATTCTATGTAAACGGAGTGAAAAAGGTGCAAAAAGATGCGTGGAACATAAGGAAATGGCTCAAGATCGAAACTGTCAAAGATCGGCAAAGTTACAAAGAAGAAACATGAAGAAAAGCACATTTCAGTATCGTGACACCCATTCACAGTCATGACTTGTTACTATTCACAAGCAGAAAGTTTCCAACCAATAATCATGATCACGACACATACATTGCGCTCGTATCTTGTGACAGTTATTGGTCAACTCTTCTCAACTACCAACCGCTAGATAAGAACTATCAACTGCCATCAACCGTCAACCGGAAAGACACCTTTTAGAAGTCAATCAATCATGAAAAGGTGCCTTTCCATTGTGGATGAGGATGAATCTTTGCATCCAATCATATTGAAGTGATACAACCCTTCACCAATGGACACGACTCTTTGTTTGGATAGACGCAACCCTTTGCACTCTACAAATAGGGTTCAAAACCCAACCATTTTCATGTGTGACATGCATAGTAGGCATTGAATGATTGTATGTGTGCATAGATAGAGAGTGAAAATATATAGATTTCGCTACGTTCAAAGTTGTAGTGAGAAAATTGTATAAGTGATTCGATACTTATTTTGATCACTAGATTTCTCCATAAATACGAGTGATTGTTGTATGAGTGTAATTGCAAAGCACTTATGAATAAAAGTTTTCGTTCTTCAACATTCTTTCATTCGATATTCACAAAGAATAGCATCCTACCGGAGGTTCTATACAAGTCGAGACCAAATTCAAACTAGATACAAGAATTGCGGGAATTGACGACTCCCATTAAAGAGTGTATATGGTTTGATCAACTTTAGCTTTCACTTGCATACCTTACAACTTTACTTTTTTTTCTTCTTATACTTTCTATTTCGAAATTATATATCTATGTGTCATAATGAGTATTTCATCTTGCGTCATTTATATTAATCAAGTTATATGCTTTTGAGTTAACTTTCAGAGTGATTTAGGGGTTAACAAGATTGTGTATAATCACTAGATCTATGATTATAATGTTGTTTAGTGAGCCAACATTTTTGGAGTGGTAACTTGTTAAATATGGCTATGTGAGAGTGACCCGTACTAATCATAGTAATATTGTTATCCAGGTTCTTATATGTGTCATAATTCGTTTACCCTAGATTTAGAAAAGTCATCTCATGTGTTGCTCTGCGATGAATTATTGAATATTAGGGCGTCTAGAACCATATTTGTTGAAATTATCTAGTGTATGAAATCTTCTTGATGATTTTGCATGTTTTTCTCTACTATACTTGTTCATAGGGAAATTCTATATCGTTTACATTTTCTCTAATCTGTTCATGCATCTGTCTATTCATTAGTCTATCATCCAAACCATCCAACCCTACAAATTATCTTATTTCATTTGTTTCGTAACTCTAGTTGGTCTTTAAAATCGAATTCCTTCCCTGTGGGATCGATATCTTTTAAAACTACATCGTAACTGTATATTTGCAGTGGTCATTGTTTTTCTAGTTGATAAGCGGTATTGACAACACCTGTTCATATTTTGAACTTTAATCTTATTGGTAAAAAAGTGGGGAACAAGTTTTTAAGCATCGTTACCGAATATAAGACTATTGGAATAAGTATAGTCAAAATCTTGCGATCAAGTTTTTGGCGCCGTTACCGGGGAAGGCAAGTGCGTTCTAAGAGATCAAATTTCTGTAGAATGGGTAATTATAATTTTATGTCAACATATTTATTTGTTTTTGTTTTCAGTTTTAAGAATTTATATTTATTATTAGCATATTTTTCTTGCTTATTTATTGAGTTATCTTTCTAGCTTGTGCATGCTAAGTAAGCGTAGTTCGGGAGAAAGTTTGGCATCTTTCGAATCAAGGAAACGGAGAAAAATAAGAGACAAAAAAGAAGGATGGATGAAAATGAACAACAAAATGTTGATCAGCCTCAACCAAAGCTCATGGATTATGTCATTCCGACCATCAATGGTAACAATCAGGGAATTGCTAGACCACCCATTAATCAAATCAGTTTGAAATCAAGCCATCATTACTTCAAATGATTAGCAATAATGTGCAATATTATGGTTTGCCCAATGAAAATCTGGATGCTCACATTGTAAACTTTCTTGAAGTCTGTGATACTTTCAAAATGCACAATGTTCCTGATGAAGTAGTTAAACTTCACTTATTTCCATTTACGCTCTGTGATAAAGCGAAATTTTGGTTGAATTCATTACCCCCAAATTCAATCACCACTTAGAATCAATTAGCCCAAGCCTTTCTAACTAAATATTTCCCTTTAGCCAAAACCGCAAGACTCATTAAAGAAATCACTTCTTTTAGTCAAAAAGATAGTGAATCCTTGTATAAAGCCTGGGAACATTATAAGGAACTTCAGTGAGTTTGTCCTCATCATGGTTTACCCCAGAATGTGATTTTGCAAACTTTCTACAATGGAATAAATCATGCAACAAGAAGAGCGATTGATGCTATGGCTACAGGATCTCTTATAAAGAAAACTAGTCAAGAAGCCTTTGATAATTTGGAAGATATGGTAAATAACAATAGTATGTGGCCAGTAGAGAGAGCACAAGTAAGTACTACTAACCCTACTCCTTCGCATGCTGCATCTACATCTTCTAGTTCAGTTAAAAAGGTCAATGAATTAGACCCTATTTCTGTTATGCAAGTGCAAATATCTACCTTGTCTCATAAGATAGATAATATGCATATAAATAAGAGTAATCCTTTGACATGTGAAAATATTTGTGAAATTGGACATACTGCTTTTGAGTGTAACTTTAACCCATATGTAGGGGAGTAATTAGTATATGTTCAAAGTCAAGGGAATTCTTATGGCAATAATGGAAATAATTATAGGAGTTCTAATTGGAAATATGGTGATAATCAACAAAAGAATTATCAGAATATTGATAGAATAGGGCAATTAACAAGATAGACAAGTTTCTGGAAGGAGTTTGTAATAAGCAATCAGAGTCTAAGGAATGTTACAAAAAGTTAGAAAATAAGATGGATCAAATGTTTAAAAATCAATCATCTTCTATTCATAATTTGGAGATACAAGTTGGTCAATCAGCGAGTGCTATTCCATCTAGAAGAAAAGGCCATTTACCTAGTAACATAGAAGGAAATCCTAAGGAAAATGTGCATGCTATAGCCCTTCGTAGTGATAAATTACTAGACAAACCAAATCCTTCGATTATGTTTGCTAATGATGTTGTTGAAGTACCGGATGATTATCCGAGTAAATCAAATGATAAAGTAGGAGATGATGAACAACCTAAATCCGGAAAGGTTAATCCATCTCAACCACCATTTCCACAAAGAACAAAGAAGAAGAACGAGGATAAGCAATTCATCGAGTTCATCAACAAGCTTAAAGGTCTGGAAAAAAATCTTTCATTCATTGAAGCCAATACACAAATTCCAAACTACGGTAAGTTTATTAAAGAACTTTTATCTCGTAAGCGTAGTTTAGAAGGAATATCGATAGTATCTTTAACTGAAGATTGTGGCAAAATAATAACTGCTACAATGTCCACTAAACTTAAAGATCCAGGAAGTTTCACAATAACGTGTAAACTTCGAAACTTTTCCTTTCCAAAATGTTTATGTGATCTTGGGGTTAGTATAAATCTTATGCCTTTATCGATCTTCAAAGAGTTGAAGCTTGATGATGAAGTTGAAAGGACAAATATGGTCTTGCAATTGGCCGACCAGTCTATTAAACATCCTTATGGAATAATCGAAGATGTGCTAGTTAAAGTGGATAAATTTTTTTTTCCAACAGACTTTGTTGTGTTAGATTTTTCATATGATGAAAAATGTCCTATAATCTTAGGAAGACCTTTTATGCATACTGGCAAAGCATTAATTGATGTGTCGAAAGGAAAAATTAAGTTAAGAATAGGTGACGATACTTTCGAATTTAACATGGATAAGGCTAATAAATATCCAATGGATGAAGATATATGCATGAA
>CATIWQ010369363.1:0-14192 GCA_949673415.1 Euphorbia schlechtendalii
TGTTGCTTTAGAGTTTTTTGTTCATCTCATTTTTATCTTCGAAACGTCATCCATTATGATGTACTTTTTCAAAAAATTTTCCAACCATTCGATTTTGGTAGAAAATTGGTAGCTACTAAGTTCCTACCATGTTTTTATCTGCTTCTGTTTTGTTTGACTTTCAAATTCATTTCCCTGCCATGTTCCTACCAGATAGTGCTCCTATCATGTTTAACTACTGGATAGTGCTCCTTTCATCAGTTATCTATCAGGAAACTACAGTAATATTTCCGGAGTTGTCTTTTTTTACTTCCTACCATGTCCCTACCAAATTCCTACCATGCATATGTTGTTATCTGCTTCTATTTTGTTTGATTTTCAAGTTCATTTTCCTACCATGTTCCTACCAGATAGTGCTCCTGTCATGTTTAACTACTGGATAATGCTCCTTTCATCAGTTATCTATCAGGAAACTACAGAAATATTTCTAGAGTTGTCATTTTTTACTTCCGACCATGTTCCTACCATGTTGTTATTTGATTCTGTTTCGTTTGATTTTCAAATTTATTTTCCTACCATGTTCCTACCAGATAGTGCTCATGTCATGTTTAACTACTGGATAGTGCTCCTTTCATCAGTTATCTTTTCAGGAAATTACAGTAATATTTCCAGAGTTGTCATTTTTTACTTCCTACCATATATCGAACTGTTGAAAAAAAACATCAAAAAAGTATATCACAATGGATAGCATTTCGAAGATAATAATGAGATGAACAAAAAACTTTAAAACGCCATGTCCAAAAAATGAACGAAATAAAAGATAATGACAAAATAAGATGAAAAAATTTAAAAAAAAAGCATGATATCATCTGTGATGTCATCAGTTGGTAGTGGAGGAGAATAAAATAACTTAGAACGTATAGAATGTGAGTTTGAAACTTATTTGATCAAAATAGCTATTGACCGAAACTTTGGTTGATATAAATACTTAAAATCAACCCATTTATAAAATTTCCCCTATTATTTTCCATCCTACCTTTTTAATATTAATGTTATTAGTACTATTTTTTTTATTTTCATCACAATAACTAGAATTAAAAAATATGGTTTTCTATTTGTTGAGTTGAATTTATTTATCGGCCGGAATTGATGATCGCTGGATAACGATCACCAGTTGCCAGTCGGAATGCGACACCTCATTCGAGATCTTGGCATCATCATTGCATTTATGGAATCCACAATGGTATAAATTTTTTTGCTAAATATATACCTAACCCCATAAATTTGGTATTTTTTTATCATATTATACCTTCAATTTTGAAAAGTTCTAGCCCCTAAACTTTGTAAAAGTTCACTCTTAAACTCCTCACCCCTCAATGTCACGTGCCACCTTGTGATTAGTTTGACTTTTTAAAGATGTCAAATTTTTATTTTTCTTTCTAATCAGAAGATGACATGTGATGCTGAGAGGGCTCAAGAGTATATTTTTGCCAAGTTTAAGAGGGTGGCTCTCATAGAAACTTCTCAAAGTTGAAGGTGACAAATGATAAAAAAATATCAAGTTCAGGAGGTTAAGTATGCATTTTGCCCTTTTCTTTTCTAGGTACTACTTTAAAAAAAATCTTCAATTAATAAATTTAAGGATTAAGATTTTATCAACCAGTCTTCTATGAAATTCATTTACAATAATTTTTATGTATTACAGACATACTTTAACCTTTATGAAATATGTGCGATGGATTACCATAACTTTTCGTTCTTTGAATAAAAAATACTCGCATGAGCGAAACATTAAGGGTCCAAGCGCACAGACCATTTGGGCTAACCAAGAAATTGGGCTAAAGCATTTATATTTCGGCCCATTTACGGCCTTTGAATAGCTTCCTCCTGCGCATTTAATTTAGTTTGTGATTCATCCCTCTGCCACGACGGTTACAAATTAGGGTTTTAGGTGTAATAATCTCAGCAATTCAAGTGTTTCTGTTGATCGATCGGATTCAAATTAATGGCGTCCATGATTTCTCTGAAGAGCAAAGGAAAGAGCAGCGGTGGAAAGGGATCAAAAGCCACGGAGGAGAAATCTACATCACAGTGTTTGAAGGAATGGAGCACTTGGGTCATGAAGAAGGCTAAAGTCGCTACTCATTATGGATTCATACCACTAGTCATCGTTATTGGAATGAATTCCGAGCCTAAGCCTCAGCTGTACCAGCTCCTAGCTCCTGTCTGACGCGATCGTGGTTTGTCTTCTATTACGGGTCGGTGCGTATTTGTCGAATTTACATAAATTGGCTGAGGGTTTCAATGTGATTTAGATGATGTTAGTGTATGAATTTTGTGCAAGTTTATTGCTGGGATTCCATTACAGTATGCGAAGAAGTATTTTACATTGGATTTTCAGCTTTTAAGTTTAATAATACAGAGTTATTACTTTTATGCATCAAACTTCCTTTCATTCTATCAAATTTGTAGGTTTTTTAATCTTTAATTATAAGGTTACTTGTTTAAGGTTTCTGTTTGGCATATCTTTCAGCCATTGCTTTTGACAATGGAATTTTGCTTCAGTTTGTTGGATGGTGAATTGCTTGGTACTGGCTGTGTAGTCCTTTTAAGCTGGAAATTTTTGTTGTTTTTAGATATTTGTAATAGATAATTATATATTCTGGGATTTGGGGTCTACATTATAGACTTTTGCTTATCTTTCCAGATGTTGGTGTCTCTTCATGGTATTTGACACCTGAGAACTCTGTTATCTGTCATAGAGAAAAAAGAAAAGATATTAACTCATTTTATGCATCATTTGAATTTGATAGCTTAGTTATGAGCTTGTGATTGTTGAATGGGCATTTTAAAATTAAATATTAACATTTGTTGTTTTTTGGCTGAGATCATTTTCTATTTTATTTGGTT
The DNA here is from genome assembly GCA_949673415.1 of Euphorbia schlechtendalii. Classification (NCBI taxonomy): domain Eukaryota; kingdom Viridiplantae; phylum Streptophyta; class Magnoliopsida; order Malpighiales; family Euphorbiaceae; genus Euphorbia; species Euphorbia schlechtendalii. The sequence continues at coordinate 2,890 of CATIWQ010369363.1, forward strand.
TTGCTCACTTGTACTGATCTTTGCAATCTTGATGTTCATAACTTCACATATTTTCGAATGAAATAAACTGCAGTGCTTTGTTATTGATAGTAATGAGAGATGAAAAGTAGAAGCACCTTTATCTTGTATTATCTAGGTTAATTCATTTGTGTTCATCTAAAATGTGTTTCTCACATCTTCCATTTTTTTTCATCTCTTTTTTGCATCTTTTGGTTATCAGGGATTCTGAATTCCCTTTAACACTGTGGTTGGTTTGAGCTAAGTCAATTGCAGAGGTTTGAAATCTGTTAATCTGGTCTTTTTGTCATCCTTGGTTTTGCCGTTCTTTCTACTCTTCTGCATCCTTATACAATTGCTTGTTTTCAGTTGGTCCATGATTTTTTTCTTTCGCTTTCCTGCGTAATGCCTAGCTGCTGCCTAGATATGCCTTAAAAAAAATATTTTATTTTTAAACCTGAAAATTAAAAAGGTGAACATGCTTCCCTGTTGCTGTTGGCCAGATAATATTTACAATTTTATTTAATTGATCTCTCAGCTTTCCTCCTTACACTTGCATAAGATTTGTGAACAATAATAGTTGGTAGATCATTATGGTGTCATTTTACTTATTTCCCAGCCATTGCATGAGTCTCTACCTTTAATTCATATGTTTCTATGTCAACCTAAAAATTCAAAGCTAGGATATATTTCCTGTTCTTTGTTTTAAAGTTGTTGAGGAACTCGAGGCATCCGGATGCACAATCTTTACAGTTTTTGTAACTCTTGTTAATTTATCTTCCGGCATCAATGCATAATGAGCGTTGCTGCTCTTTAATGTCGGATTGCATGTTGTTGATGTCTTCTGGTAAGGTTTGTCGCAATATCTAGGAGTTGCCAGCTCTCATTAGGGAAGCTATTTGGTTTGAGAAGTTTCGCTGCTTCTGAACTCAGTTGGCAGTTGCATTCCATCTATAAGAGTTTATGGGTTCTGTTTGCAGATGGCAGCATTTTGTAGTTCCGGCTAAACAAACATGCTTCATCTGTTAAAGTTGCATTTCCCATGCACAATTTAGACCTCTGATCCGGTTGGTTTGTAGAAGTCGAACAGATTAGCTGATGAACGTGTTTTTGGCCTTTTTCTGATAGTTGTTTATTTTGAGTCTGAATATGGAATTTCTGCATGTTGTTGTGCACCAAGATGCCTTAGTCGCTGCTGCTATGTTTAATCTCGTAGAACTATTGATCGGTTTTATATCTGATACAGTTATAATAACTTAATATATTACCATCATATACTTCAACATCTTTCTTTATAATCTCATTGCATTGTGAAAATGCTTGAGGGTGAATTTCATGATTGTCCTCATTTTGATATATGAAGCCTTGTTCTTTTGAATTACAAAATAGTTTAGTTACATAGAAGTATAAATACTCGAAAGTTTTATTTTGAATATAGGAATTCAACTAATTTTATATAGGGTGAGCTTCAAAACAGTTACACCGTGGTTTGAGTCATTTTCAAATGGGGTCTGTGTTATTTTGGGTCTCAAAAGGGGGCCTGAGGTTTCGTTCTGTTAGCAAATACGGGATTTTTTGCTAACACTGTTAAAATCGATGATGAGGCAAAGGGTAATTTCGGGAAAATCTAATTTTTTTCATCTTCAACCTCCTATAAACCTTAGTCCTAGATTTATCCGTTGGAAAACTCCATCTTCAACCTCTCATAAATCCCAGCCCTAGATTTATCCATCCAAAAACTCCACCTTCAACCTTTAATAAATCCTAATCCCAAATTTTCATTTTTCTAACACTTTCATTTCAAGATTGGCCATTGAATTTCAATTGTCATCTTCATTCTTCTCTGATGCTGAAACACATTTCAGCTACTTGCTCACAAAGTACACTTTTCTCGAACTCCAAAAACCCGAATTCTGTTTGAAAGCTCATCGACCTCATTATTCTTCGATACAATCTCACTTTCAAGATCCAAAACCCTTTGACTTTGTTTCAGCTCTGATACTTTGGCTTGCAACTGGAACTGCCTTTCTTTGGACTCCATCTTTAGCAAAACTGCTACCGTTCAAAGAACAAAGTTAAAGGGGGGAACAAGTGACAAAAATAAAAATCAAATATTGATTTAACCAATGATCAAATAGATGGCTTAAAATCTTATCCACCAAAATCATTGACCTAAACAGATGTTGCAACGGAAGTTCAAACACATTCGAGAATTGAAAACCTAAAACCAATTAAATTCCTATCCTTATTGTTCTCTTTTCAGCAATTACAAGACGATTGACAACGAATTTGAAAAGAACAAAACAAAAACCCTGGCAAACAATTGAAAAATGGAAAAGAATCCAATCAACAATTCATGAGCACAATTTCTAAACAATCAAGGGAAACCCAAATTTACAGAGATCCACAAAAATTAAAATGGTGAATCGAAATATAGTAATAATTACCCGCTTCTTGGTGGTGGTGGCATTTTGGGAAGCATCGAGCAGATGTTGTGACTGAAGCAAAAGGCCTTCTCTGCGCTTCTTCAAAAGATTGTCCTCTCGCTTGCTCTTTCTGATCTCGACCAGATAGTTCACTCTTCGCCGCCTAGCTTCGTTTGTTTATAAGAAATTGAAGATGGAGTTTAGGAATAGATGAATTTGGGGTTAAGGTTTATAAGAGGTTGAAGATTAAAAAAAGTTAAACTTTTCCGAAATGTTTATAAGAGGTTGAAGATTAAACAAAGTTACTTTTCCGAAATTACTCTTTGCCACATCATCAATTAATTTTAACGGTGTTAGAAAAAAATTCCTTATATGCTAACGGAACGAAATCTCATGCCCCTTTTGAGACTCGAAATATCACAAACCCTTTTTTAAAAACGATCCAAATCACATAAATTTTTTTAAAAGTGTAATATATACTATTGATAAATGTTATTACGAACGAACAAAAATTAATTTCTTAAAAAGAAAGTTTGGAAATACATCATAAACAACGTAAGGGATCTAAGGCATTTGTTTGGTCCAACTTACTACTACACAATCAAAACAAAATAATTAATAGAATGATTGAATGAGGTGCGAGTCTTGAATGAAAATAACATAATTTGTTAGTGTGTTTTTTTGGTCAAGGTTGGACAATCATTTTCAAAGAAAGCCAGACCCTAGCTCCAACTTTAACAAGTTCGAAATTTTATAGACTGAGTTTGGTTTTTATAAAAATACTCAAGTCTAGTTCGAAATTGGTCCGATGATTAATTATTATATATGATATATAATTATATGTTATGTTTAATAATATTTTAGATTTTTATATTTAATATGTTTGATTTTTGAACTTAAATATAATAATTTGTATTATGTTTTAAACATTTCAATTAGAGAACATAATTATAAGTAGGATTTATAAGCAATGATACTAAAAGAATTTATATATTATTTAGTACATACAAAATTTAAAAGAAAATTTAGTATGAATCATGGTCCAAATTTAAGTTTGACGACAGCCTGACATGGTTAAAGTCGATATTGATGCAAGTGTTCTGGATAATGGAAGACGACTTAGGCATGGATGCATTGTTCGTGATCATTCGGGCCAGGTTTTAGCAGCTAGATCCAACTTCTTCAAGGCAATGACGATGCAACCATGGTGGAAGCAATCAATTACAGGGAGGCACTCAGTTGGATAAAAGACAATCTCGAAGGCAAAATCATTCTTGAGATGGATGCAATAGCAATTGTTTCAGTTTTAAATAATTCTGCTACTTTTTTAAGTTTTCTAGGCTCCATTTTGGAGGATTTGTAAGACTTTGTTACTTTCTTTACCGAACTTGCGTCTTGTGTTTGCTAGGAGGTCTAGAAATCAGGCTACTCATTTGTTAGCAAAGAAAGTTGATTCCTCGATAAGTGGAGGGACTTGGTTGCATTCTTGTCCACCTTTGATTAGGATTATTGTTGATTTTGATCGGAACTAATATTACTATTTTCATTCAGTCAAAAAAAAAATTTGGTTTCACCTCATAAGGCCGACCCAAACCACTTCGAATCTGAAATTTTAAAGTATGAATCTAGTTAGGCTTGGATTGCTTTTAACGAAAAATCCGATCAAATTCGATAAAATCCAAATCAAACAAGTCTACTTTTTTTATACAGTACGCTATCAAATCAATTATTGTTATTTTTTTAGAAAAAAGAATAAAAAAAGCATTGTGGGCATTAGTCAAACATAAAATGGGAATGCTTTGCTAGCAATTGGATAATATTTTCCTTCGAATAATTAAATTAATTTTCGCTTCTTTTACTTGACTTAATTTTATGAGTTATATTCTTTTTTTTTTCTTCTTCTTCTTGTAGGTTGATTTTTATCTTTAATTATCTGTCTCTTAGTGAACTCACCTGCTACTGCAGCCATTGTTGACATGGCACAGCCAAATTCAAATTTAAAGTCTGAATGTTCTTCAACAAATACTCAATCCACTTTAGTAAATTTTAATCATTGAACGTTATAGTATTGAATTATGTTTATCAATATTAGTTGGGGTCGTATTTTCCAAATTAGTATGATTGATGCGTATACTAGGATAGTATGTATCCTTGCTCGTTGAGATAGAGCAATCCCTGATTTCCTTTTTAGGTTACGTGTTCTTTTACACTTATATGACCTAAACTAATATTAACTTATTGAAACTTAAACTGATCTTATACAAGAACTTATTACATTAATTAGATTGAACTTCTTTTTCTGATTATAAGTGCATGGAAATCACAGCTCATAGCATCAACTTGCAATATTGACTTTATTAATATATAATTATGTGATCATCCAAAGGACGGGCAATTATAATAGGGACCGGGTCCTGATAACCCTTTTTCCACATTAATGATATACGTCTCGTAAAATTACTTTGTACTATTACTTTCCGTTATTTTAATATTTATGAGACACAAATTCATGTGAGAAAAGGGTTTTCACATACATTAATGCCAGAAAAAAATTCTTCAGAACCGATCAAACAGAGAAAAGGTTGCACACATATTTCTCAAAAAAAAAAAAGTGTAAAGCTAAAATTAAAGTGTTGAATGGGAATTCCCTGCAGTTTGTGCAGGTTGATAAAAAATTTCACTCTCATTCGTTGTCTCTGCTACTGCTCTATGCAATAACTGCAAAGAATTTCTAATTAAAAGGACTAATCTTTGTTTAGTTTTTAATATTATACAAGTATAACGTGTTGCCATTTCTTATTGGCATAATTAAAAATTCCCACCCTTGACTTTTTGGTTTTGTATGAATATTCTAGTTTATAGTAAAAATCTTTTAGTTAATCTCATAATCAAATTAGTTGGGGAAATGGTACTGTGGTTAGAATTCAGGAGACTTTTTTTTTTTTTGCAATGTACGCTCTATCCTTAATTAATGGATTACTATTTCTAATTTATATAATAGATAGTGGAAATTAAATAAACTAAATTTAGGAGAAGATATCATATGATGGAGAATTAGAATTGAATATTACAAACATGTTTAGAGGTTTATTAAAGTTATATAACTTTGATAGCAAATAACTTTTTTTCTTAAATGATAGCATATAACTTAATTTATCGTAGGAGGAAACTTTTAACCTTTGTGAAAATTTTAATAATTTGTTGAATAGTCTTATTTTAGTGATTACTTTTATTCGTTGACTATTTTAATGATTATAAAGTTCAACGTGGGTTTGGTTATGAATATTTATATAAGGTGCTTTTTATATTAATTAAGAAGAGATAAACTTTTAAACCATCAAATAAATAAATTATTGAAAGTAATCCATAACTATAATCAATTTACTAAAATATACGGAAACTTCTCTTTCATAATCAATTATTTATAGACGTGGCATCAGCATATGATTTAATTAAAAATTATCATCATACATGTTTTTATTTTTTATTATATTACTTGTAAATATTCAATTGATTTTCTCAAAATTTCATTCTTTATATAAATTTGTTTGAAAATAAATATAATTTAAATAATCAGGCTTTCCGGAGTAGGTAGATATACAGTGGGCCAATTGTTTTTATAAATTCGAAATACATAATCATGATTTCTTTTACGCGGTTTATATAGAATGAAATATATATTTCATTTTTAAAACGGATTTTTTTTATTTATCACTCTTTTGAGGTGACTTCAACTAATTTTCATCGCGTAATTTTCAACTGCATGGAGGTGTGAAGCTCGAAAACATGTCTCTCTAATAAAATACTTTAGCATATTAATTTTACCAAATTAAAGAAAAAAATATTGACTGTGGAAATAGATATGGCCTTATATGAGAATATTGTTTAATTAGATAGATTTCTTTGTCTTTGGGTAGATTTGACATTTTCCTAATACAACCGTATTCTAGAATAGGAAATTTTTTTTAAAAGTACCATGTAGAGATATCAACCGGTCGGGTTCGGTGCGGGTAGTACAACCCCCATTCCGCTCTCAATACTTTTCGAGTGCGGGTTCAGGGATTCCCTATTAGTATTTTGGGGATTATTCCGCACTCATTACGTACCCATGCAGGTATATACGGATGACGGGTAATCCCCGCCCAACAATAAAATTTCAAGTAATGAAATTTAATAAATACAAACATCATTCATTTTCATATTAAAATGGTAAACCATAACTAATGAAAAAAATCCTTTAAAATAAAATATATATATATGTTCAGGGCAGGTATAGCTCTACCCAAATCCGTCCACTTTTCCAATTGGGCGGTATAATTTTCCTCACTTTCATCCCCGAGGGTGAAAATTTTCAGGTTTTTTTCCCAAATCCATCGATTTGGATACCGCGGATATTGGATAACCCCCGCCCTATTGACATCTCTAGTACCATATGGTTTCATTCATTTACGAAACGAGATCTAATGACAAAAAGAGATCTGTGATTTTAAAAATGTTGTAAATCTGGGGACTTTCAATAATAAATTATATCATTAAAATGGGTAATCTTGTTCTTTTTTATCTGAATTTTGCAGGATTGATACTAAAATTACAATACACATCATTAATAAATTACTTAATAGTATAGATATTTTTTAATAAATCATGATAAAAAACACTTAAAAACCATAAAAAAAATAAAAAAAGTCTCTAAAAATTACTCAAATCATAACATATAATTTTTAAATAATAAGTTTTAATTATTAGAATGTTGAAGTATTTAAAATATTTAATGTAACACCATTCTTTTGAGACAAGAGACTCCATTTTGCAATTTTTTTTAAATCACGGACTCTTTTGCAAAATAATTTTTTATCAGATTTCATTATACATATTCCTTTTCAATTCTCTTGCTTTTGACCGAGAATCCGCTATTCCTAGCTTTATTTTGCATGAGTGAAAGCACATAATATTTTTTTGAAGTTTCCCCTTTTTAGAACATTATGATAAGCTTGTTAGTTACTCCTTATTTTTAATAAATGTCTCTTTAGGCTCCTATAAATTTTTTTAAGTAAATGTCATTTTCAAATTTCAACGCACATATTTAAATATTTTGTCCATTGTATTCTTAATTAATGTAAAATTTAAATGATAAAAAGAATAAGGTATCCAATCAACAAAAATCATATGTATAAATAAATATTTTACTATCTTAAATAATTTGACTTTAATATTGATAAAAAAAATTAAACGACACTTATTAAAAAAAAGAGAGTAATGATAAATTGTTTTATTAATTAAAAAAAAGGTTATAAGGTTATATTTTTCGCTTTCAGATTGATTATTCATTCTTGTGCATTAGGGAAGATTTTAATCGTTACAGTTTTATATCAACTTGTGGCCTATTTATCCAAAATACATTAGTTTTTTATTTACTAAATAATGGTATATGATGTTTTAAACTTGATATAATGATAAACGAACTTAACACTCTATTAAACATAAACATCAAAATTATGTTTGACCTACTAAAATACTTATGACTTAACTCACGACCGGTAAATATCCATTATATTACGATTCTCTGCATTTTCAATATTATCTCTTACATTTTTTACCCTTGTCTTTATTCACATCTCTCTCTACTTCATCCATTCTTCTTCATACAAAATCCTTCTTTCGTCCACTTATTATTTATCAACAAATTTAATTAACATTCTCTTTCATTTTTATTTTTACAGTGAAGAACTCTACTAAATGAGTAAATTGCAATTTCTGCTCACTTCTTAACAAGATGGGTTTTCAATTTTTATTTCTCTCACTACGAACTTAATGGATTGGGTTCAAAAAGAATCAATCGGTTGCGGTAGCTTTTTAACATTTCATTTACTTTACCCAAAAATCGCTTTACTTCGTTAATGGTGGTCGAATCTTGTGATATTTTCGAAAGTTTCAGCTTCAAAATGAAATAGATATTTTGATTCAACTTTTGAGTTGCGATACTAAAATTCATATGAGGTATCAATCGGTTGAATACGATGATAGATTGTTTATTTGGTTCTCGAATACTCTCTAGACGATCCCAATTGGTGAAGAAACTCCAATTGCCTAACAAAATTGGAATTTAAAGTTTTAGGAATTCGATTTTGAAAGGGCTTCGTCATGTTAGACTGAAAGGGATTGCTAATTGTGATACTAAGCTTCAAAAAATTTTGTTGTGCGAGAATGGGGAGGTTAATTCGTGATTTTAAACCAGCGAAAAATAAGGGTAAAACATGGGAAAGTCCCACAAAGAGTAATTCAACCATATAGGATTGATTACAGAGTTAGATGTCTAAAGTGGAAGAAAAGCTAGAGCAAGAAGTAAGAAGTTGAAGAACGATGTACATGTAAAGATTAAGGTAATAATGGAATAGAAAAATATTAAATATGAACAAAAACGTAATACCATGGATATTTACCGGTTGTAAGTGAAGTCATGGGTATTTTAGAAGATCAAATGGAATTTTAGCCTTTATATTATTAGTAAAGCAATAGTTTGGTATACCATTATTTAAAGTTTTAAATTTCATGAATCATTATGTTAGTGATGACAAAGTTCACGTGCTTTCAATAATTTTAAATAATGGTATTATATTTACTGAGCTGCTATGCATCGCCCGTTTTTACTTCGCATTGCCCGTATTTTTTCAAGATACTTCCTATTTTACCCTTCACCCTAATTTCTATATAAAACCCCACTTTACCACCTTTTTTTTCCATTCTAACATCCAAACTTCAAATTCATAACCTAAACTTTCTCTAAAATTTCAAAAAAAATTTCCAGGGACATGGACGGACGACGGAGGAAAGGGAATTTTGTTTAACATCGGGGCTGCTTTTCCAGCCATTTCTTGGCCGGAAAAACAGCCCCTGTTTCCGGTGCCGAAAACTGCTCCGTTTTGTAGTTTCCGGCACCGGAAACTGCAAACTGCAAAGGCAGCAGCAGTTTCAGGCACCGGAAACTGCAAAACGTTCATTTCCGGAAATGAACCGGAACAATTCATTTCCACCAGAAACATACAATCCCTTCGTTTCCGGCGAAAACAACTGGCCGGCTAGGGTAGTCAACGGCCGGTATTAAATTTCGGCCACCTTTGTAGTTGGCCGGAATTTAATTCCGGCCACCCTTGTGGTTGGCCGGAATTTATTTCCAGCAACCCTTGTGGTTGGCCGGAATTAAATTCCGGCCAACTATATATTTGGCCAGAATCAAATTCCGGCTAATAACTTCCTTGGCCGAAATTTAATTCCGGCCAACTATAACCGGAATTTAATTAGGTTGGCCGGAATTAAATTTCGGCTGAGGAAGTTAGTGGTCGAAATTTATTTCCGGCTACATTAGTACGGTCAAAATTGTATGTCGGAATTAAATTGTTTGAACCGATAATCGTATATCGGTGAAATTTTTAAAACTTTTTATTCATTTACATGTTCTTAATTTCAAAAGTACATAACATTTTATTTGGTAACGTAATAAAAGTTGGTAGAAAAATATATTTAGTCGATTAAATATTTTTTTACGGAATATTTAATATACTGGATTATTAATTATTGAATATTTATTTACGGAATATTTATTTTATTAAATATTTCTTTTAATAACATATTATTTTATTGAAGTTCGTTTTAACTGTTTTGAATATTTGTTTATTGATTACAATATGCGATGGGTTCGGATCCACGACGTGTAGTTGCACACGGTCTTAACGCGTCTATGAGGTGATGGAGACAGCGGGTACCGATAGAGGATGTTGTGGAGACTATCCCTGCCATGTCAACTTCAGGAGTAGATTCGAGTTTTGCTACACCACACAGTCTCATTGGAGCAGATCCACTTGTCTTTCAGGCTGGTGATTATGAGTTAGATGATATGTCAGACTCAGAGGGAGGGGATGATTACGATGATGTTGGGGATGAAACTCATATGGTTAGGAGAAAGCGTGATGGAAGATTCGGTACAAAATCTTCTTCGAGTAGTAGGGAGCATGTGAGAAAGTGGATAGTTACCAAGCCTGTACTTGGTGGATCGTATATTGGTGACATGATCCGGAGTTTTTTGGGTCATGTCACTTCCGAGATTTGGAAGGGTAATAAGAGGGAATATTTGAAGTGTCATAATAGATCGTCATGGTTGAAAGAATTGAGAGTTTGGTTTGAGACGATGGATGGGAGAGGAAAGCAGATTCTCGAGAGGACTGGGGTGAGCCACTTGCCCTCTACTATGTATGATCACATTGACGCGGATTTGATTTCTGCATTTGTTGAGCGGTGACAGCCAGATACGAATTCTTTCCACTTGCCTTTTGGAGAGATGATTATTATGATGCATGATGTGCATCATATTTTAGGCATTTCTGTTGATGAATTGAGTGTCTCGGAGGATGGTGGAACTAATCACATGAAGAATGTTGTGATGGAGATGCTTGCGGTTGGGGAAGATACGGTGAAGGAAATATGGTTGCATGGTGCCGTTCCTGCTAAGATAGTAGGGAAGAAATGTCGTGAGAGCCATCGACCACCCCATGCTAAGATGGCCGGTTGGATGTCGTTGATGTTTGCAGGAACCTTGTTTGTAGACAAGAGTGGTAACCAAATCCGACCATCTTGTGCTTTAGAGGTGAAAGATGAGTTGAACCGTGTAAGTGAATATGCATGGGGTGCAGCTACATTAGCATACTTGTGTCGTCAGCATGGAACGGCTAGTCGAGGTGATTGTAGACAAATTAGCGGATGTTTGACTCTTCTCCAAGCTTGGATATACGAGTATTTTCCTTGTTTTTGACCTCATACACGTTACCCTATTTGGGAAGGACAAGCTAGGGCGATGTCGTGGGCACCCTGTCTAGAGGGTAAGGGTGT